>JAMKCH010000622.1:0-73341 GCA_023653785.1 Ophioderma brevispina
TAAACGAGTTTGGACTGTATGTTTATGGACGGGCTCGCCCAAATCTTTTGAACTTTAGTGGATTTAATTGGTTGTGCCCCCGCTGTAGGTAATTAATTGACCACGTGCTCATTCGGAGTTGTCTGCTAGTGCTGACTCACGTTTGCGGACTCACGTACATCAACATTCGCGCATAGCCCCCCATGACAAATTGCCGCCCGTGTTTCCCTCCCTGCCTAACTGCCCCAAAAATCTCTGGTGCGTATGTTCTAATTACGCACCATGGGCTATTGGTCGCTTGATTCGAATCATACCTTGCATAAACGAAGTGTGTATCACACCACCAATTTCTTCTGAGTGCCTTTGAAGTCCCTGTAAGTACCACGGTACCCACATCGCCGGCCGCAACAAGGTGGGGGGTACTCATCCACCTGGTACACTCGCAGTAGCTTAACAACCACTAGTCACCCATGCGGGAGTACCGGCATGGGTACTCCCATGCAAATGAGCTTTGAGACTCTATGTTTATTATTTTAGTAATTTCATCCATTATTTAACATGTTGGGTACATATATATGTAATATGTTTTACACAACATGTCATATATAGTGTTTTTTGGTGATGTTCACTCAAATATAGATGTACTAACTAAGCTTTGAAAATGACCAGAAAAGTCTAACAACAATGGAATGTTTGGCGCCCTCTATTGTCAAAGTGCTGCCTTACAGGGGGGGGGGGGGGAGGACTAACTATCTGCTCGATTTGGGCCTTGGGGATTTCCAAACGTAATTTGGGGAACTGCTACGTGCATTACTATGGCAGTCTCGGTCCCAGTGACATTAAAAAAATCATCTCTTAAACCTTCGTTCAAAGATCTTAGTAATATCATGATAAATTAAGAAAAAAATATTGACTTCAAAATCCGTCGGTGTTAGTTGATTAACCCTCTGTCAAAATAGTGTAATTTCCATAATGGTCCATTTAGATTTAAAATATTCGTGGACCAGGCCTAGTATTTAGGTCAAGTCTTTGTAACCGTTCGATATACGTATGAGCGGGCCCTCCTACTCTTTTGTCTTTGAAACAGACTAGCACGCCACGATTTTATTGCCGTTTGATTTTGCTGTTGCTTTATGTTGGCTGTCCTACCCCCTGCTGTGCCTACTATGCATGCCGACGGGGTACCTGTGAGGTCCTCCGTGGAGTAGCTGCCCAGTTGCTCCACTACTGTGGCTTTCATGGTTACCTTTCGTCACCGAGCAGCAACGCAGAGTACACGATAGATAGGGAGCTGCTTAGAAAACATGCTGTATGCGCCCAGTGCTTTGTGTACTTCGCAAGTACTTAGTTGTAGGGTACTGCATCATAATGCAGATCAATGGGGTCCCCTTGGAGTAGAGCTAAGAGTACACATGGAGTGGCCTAAGCGCTGGGTCCACCGGGAATAGGATCTTGCTGTTAAACACTGTGCGGTTTGCCTTGCTGCAACATGACCCAGGTTGCTAATTCCCCTTCCGATATCTTTTCACTTATATTACTACAAAAGGACGTTTTGCGCCCACTGGTCCGCCTACCCTGGACATTCGTTGTTGGTATGATGATCCCATATTTCATCGCTAGAATTCTCGCTTGAATCACATGTGCCACTCGCTCTGTGTACCCAGATGGCTGCATGCCGGGGGAAATTAAAGCCCCAACCAGTTAGCAAGTTTTCCCCATGGGTTGTGCAAGTGTGTTCTATACCTTAGCACAATTGAGGGATCCTCTCTACTGGTATCGACTGACCTTTGTAGCCTGACTTTGGGCTATTGCCTGATTAGGCCATCGAACCATGAACCACCCGGCACATTCCTATGGTCTCGTGAATATACGGTGACTTCGCCCACTATGTGCTCCCTGGGAAGGGATGGCGCCCTCCCCTATTGCCAACTCTCAAGAGGTGTTTTGTAGATAGCCATGAGAAGTCTTCCTTGGAAGCCTTCGTCTGGCTTGCTTGCTTCTCTGCCACCTTCTCTCCTGTCGGGAGGCCGGGCAGGTTCCCTCTGCTTGAGGATTTCTGCAGTTATTTTTTCCGGCCCTGATTCCTGAATTAACGAAAGGGAAAAACTGATGTAGGAACTCCTTCTGCACTCTCTCGGTGGTTTTTGTCCAAGAAATTTCGAAATATACCCATCATCAAAGACGGTGAAATGGACTTCTGGATTAACGCGAGCCCGGGAACGCGAGTAGAGGAGTAAGTACCGCCCTCCGTCGGTGTGGCCATACGCTAGAACAAAAAGAGCATGCGGGCGGGGGATCTTTACGATTCGTCCAAAGAGAATTCGATCGTTAAAAACCTTATCTAGTTCTGTATTTAGTATGTTTTTATTTCAAATGATTGGTTGAAGAATTTAGGAATGTCCAAAAACACACTTCCAATTTGCAATTCTAATTAATGCATACAAACATGTACCTTCTGATCTTACTATTAAGTCCACTAGGTCAGAATAATTAAAAAAGAAGCGTTGAAAGTTCAACAATGATATGTCTCACAGCGAAGACTCCAAAATGACAAACATGTAAAGTTCCTATTAAATCCACTATATATAATCCATTTTAAAATCTTCTTCAAGATTATTAAGTTCCTTTTTTTCGGAGAAGTCCCGAGGATATCTTTTTCCAGCAGTGAAGCGACGGGGTTGTCCCTCGACGACACGAATAATCCGCAGTACCATAATCCAAGTGCTGCCGCCTAAAGTCTGGACTGTCGCAAATGTTTAAGTTTTTACGGCTACAACTTGGAATCTTTTTTTTTTTAATTAAAAATGAAAGCATCTTTTGGCTTGAAAGTCGACAGGCAGTTAGCTTTCTAAGATCCGTAGTTCCAATATCTAGCATGGACGCTGCACCAATCTGTTATATGGAGATCAATTCTATATCATTCTTTACCTTGCAAAATCTCCTTTATATTTCACAACTGCATGGTTTTCACATCTATTAAACACAAGCATTGTGTGAAAAACATGGTCTCCAAAACCACTGTTCAATGGATCACACACCATGACATTCATATGCATTTGGTATCGTGTTACAACTAATGAAGCATGGGGGTAAGCTTCATCGCCCAGTGCGAGTCATCTATTATTGAGTCTTTTGCACTAAATTGTTTGCACTACAAGCAGGAAAATCCCCCCTCTCATCGATGAGGCAGGCTTTTACACTCGAGACCGCGCCTGAACTTAAACACCACCTTTTGGACACTCTTTTGCAACCTATGCCAACCCTTAGGGGAATTTCACGTGGTCACTAGGGGAAAATTCTCTTCAAGTACTTTTTCATGTGCCCATGAGATTTTTTTTTTCAGTATCAGCCGGGGAAGTCAAAAAGATTTCCACTGCCTTTTGTTTTTCTTTGATTTTCTAAAAGCATGTTGCCAAAGCCTACCAGAAGAGATACGAATTCAACATATACCATACATTATTTCCATCCTAGAAGAAATTCGAATTTCTTCTGTCACTTTTGACCTTTGTATGGCGCAGTGATGCGTAACCTTAAACGATGCGGTACCCACTTTTCCACATCGTCCACTGACATCACTGTTGTGGAACCATTTGGCCAACCCAAGTGGGAATTGGAGACGTTCGTCAACTAAACACAGTACATCACTGACATCACTGTTGCTTGTTTGATGCCTTGTCAATATACAGTGGTTTCACTCCCTTAAATTAAAAGTGAGGACAGTCCCCACCTTATCGAATCACTGAATTGCAACATAAGATTGTAGCATCGCAATCTGGTTATTGTGTGGAAATCAAGTAACACAACTCCCACATTGATATGCAGGTTTTCTACAAGCCTATGCACTAGCAGCTTTGGTGATGTGGAGAATGGAACTCAGGGCCGAGAACTCCTCACGTATCTTCACCAGCAACGTCCACCAATATCCGTCCACTGTCGCCACTAGACAGCAACATGGTAATGCAAATGCTTGGGCGCCTGCTTGTTCGCATATGTATCTTTGTTGCGGTTAGGCATCATACTCCTCCCTGTCTACTATTTCCAGTAGCCGTCAGAGTGCGAGTGAGTGTCGACAACCCGCTGAGCTAGTTCTTGTCGACAAGTCTTCGCCGCCGCTTGCTGCGCGGCCCACATATGCTCGACGAACCTCCCTACGGCTCTTTCACTCTGCATTATAGAAGGGCATTATCAGGTCTTTTGAAGCTACTTCCAGAGCAAAAACAGAGGCCACTGGTGGTAGAGGGTCTACTACTGCCTAGCTGACATGGATGTTTCCTTTGAGGAGGAGTACTCCACCAAGGTCTTTCATAGTCAAGATTGTTGAATGAGTAAAGTTAGGGCGCAATAACAAGGTTGTAATTTTAATGTGGGTGTGGATTATACGATGTACGGCTATTTAAACTTTAATTTTTTGTTTTGTGAGCTGGGTATTTGGTTTTGAAAGATGTTTTCTATACTTGTCACATCTGCGTGTTGAGTGGGAATGCAATTATATGGTAAGTTAGTTAGTTTTCACATGTGGCGTATTTAGTTTCTTTAGCAGACAACCAGATTGGAACCAACCCCCTTGATCGCACTGTCAAGCTTTAAAATTTTTGTAAAAGCAACCCTTGCAAAGATTTATGATTGGTTATTCATTTGTATTTGAAAAGCAGTTGGTTCGTGATGTAAATAGTCAGTGCCACAATAATGAGAAGTGACTTGAAATATCAAGCATGTTGGACATTTTGTTAATTGAAGGTGTGCGTCAGCTTTCCGGCAAATAGATAAACTGACTTCGCTCAAAAAAAAATCAATTTGCTGATTGAAGACTTCCACAAGCATTAAATTGTGGATCGCATTTGCAGGTACTGTTATTGATTTAAAAGCCGAAGAGGTGGCACACATTAGTATTTCGTAATGAACTGGAATGCGGCTCGTTTTTTCCACATGGACATAGGAACCGGGCACGTAGACATGTTAAAGTGAATAATCATCACTTTTAAAATGCAGTTAAATCGGCAAGTTAAAATTCAATTGTAAAAATATAAAAAAAATAAAAAAAATTATGGTATTTATACAGGGCCGGTATAAATTTGGCTACCAAACCAATCCGAGACTGCTGTTAATGTGAATGCTGCATGGCAAACATTGGGCGGGCCGAAACATGGTCTGTAGTGATGGACGAACCGATGTGCTGGTACTTACCGGTACAAGAACAACTCCATACTCGACAGAACTGGGAACTCCAAGACCTCGAAACGAACTTCAACCCTTACATGCACTGGGTAATCCAATTAGTTGAATTTCGTAGAGATCGATATCGCACACCACCTCGTGCGACTCCTGATAGTCAATTGTCGATTGTTTGTGTGTCCTCACGTTCCAAGACATGTTGTGGCGCAACTATTTTACCATCCATGCCCTTATTGGTGATGTGAGTTGATGATATTCCAAATTGAATTTGTGGCCCTTTTATTTGATATAAGTCTTCCAATCGTAGTTTTGTAATTATGCTTCTGTGAGGTAATTGCTCAAGTCACATGACTGATAACAGATGGTAGATTACAGTGATTATAAATTTATGAGTGAGTTGATTTTAAATATACTCTTGGGGTCAGAGTGAAATTGTTGTAATCGTGTTCCCTTTCGGGTTCAGCCGGAGTGGACATTAGCGGAATGCCACTTGTGCTACTGACGCCATACAGTCACAGCTATATTTGTTTAGCATGGAAGCAAGTTCCAGTTTACGTTGTGTATGTGGAGCAACTTTGTGTTGGGGCGGTCCGGTGGTTATTTGAACGGTGTTTTTGGGATTGCCCATGTGGTTTACCTGTTTCGCTTGGTTGTGATTATTAGTTCTTGGTAGTGGATCTCTAGGGAGGTTTTGAGGCAATTCATGTTCCTTAATACGTAGGAGGAATTTGTTCATTACAAAAAAAAAAAACAATGTCGGCAGTTATGGCTCATTGACACATTGGCTCTGATCTGTATCTGTTATTTCAGAGGGTCCTGTTGGGTATGTGCGATGTAGGGCTGGGCAGCTGTTCATTAGTGCTCTCGAATTTTTCTAGGGTATCTAAATTACGCGAAAAAGTCGTGAGTTCAGGTTGGATATACAAAGCTTCACAATGTGGTGGAGACAATTTAGATTAGTGGGTGAAGGAATACAGCTTTATATTAAGAAAGAGCGCCGATATTGCTAGAAAGGAAATGAAACGGCTGCACAAAGAGACGGTACGTGAATGCAATTGAGATCTAGAGAATAATTCAAAGAAAGAAAATACTCGTAAACGATACCGGTCATCATGGTCATGGTGGTGAATAGTTAGTGAAGGGACTGAAAATGGCCATCGTAAAGCCCCTGCCCCTAAGTTACCAGAGTTCAAAGAGGATTATAAAGATGACAATCGATGCGTATTTGCAAGAGGTTTTTGAGCGTTTTACGCTGGAATCTAACAGTGGAAAAAAAAAAGAAGGGATGGTCAGCTCTATCTTAGTGCATTTAATGCATGGTAAAGGGTTAAGAGACCTATAGTAGGCTCCCCGTGAAGATGCAAATAATTATGATGTCCTTTTTAAAATTCAGCTTGCTTAGGGCATTCAGGGCTTACAGAGGATGGATTTAAGAGTAAGTTTAGGTGCAAGGGCACGCCGAACAAGGTGATGTGAAACGGCCCACAGTTGCCACTGGCTACTTAACTATTTTGATAGGTGGGTTTCGGATTATCTTCTGCAAACAAAGACATACAATGGTTTATAGTTTGATTTACTTATGCGAGATCAGTTTCTTAGTATATGCAATAGGGATCTGTCTTTGTTTATTATAGGGGCCTCAAGCCAAAATCTATTGCCGATTATGACAAAAACTTGCAGACAGTAATAAGAGGCTTAAGAGTGGGGGTTGGGGAAGTAGTAATCTATGTTGAAAGGACAACCCACAGCCAAAAGGGCAGCAAGCTTCTGGTAAGAAATCCAACGTTATCCTATCCCTAATCATGATACTAAAACTGTTACTTTTTAAGAGTGATATGTACGTAATTGGCCCAGGCGTGTTTCATTTGTGACAAGTAGAGGGACATATTGCGAAAGATGGCTATTAAACGTACCAAGGCTTTGAATGATGGGAATTTTTGACAAGTGAAATGCAGCTAGCCTGCAGAAGGAACCTCATCTCTGACTTTGATTAAGAGCGTAGAAAAAATAGCAAAACCCAAGAGGAACCACGATATTCTCAGTCGGGATGGTTTCGTCAGCAGTAGATAGCAAAGCGAAAGCTACGGGATGTACTGCTTGCTGTTGCGATGCTTGTTCCCAGCAGGTCAAAAGCAAATGAAACATCGGCTTGCCTAGTAGTCACAAAAGAGAGACTAGCAGGTGAAACTCTGCTACAAATGATGGTTACTTAACCATGTCTTGTGGTCATAAATTGCCAGTTTAAGTGCGTCCTGCTTGTCGTCATAAGGGGTGTACAAAAGATGGGCGTGTCCATGGTTGTATTGTTAGCACTAACGTGAGTGTTTTTAGGGATACTGTTTGTAGTACAGTTGTTTTATTACGCACGTAGTCTGGTTTCCCAACGAGCAACTACAGATGATACAGTGACTTGTGTGTTCTAATTGATGGCACCGTAAGGACGGTTCCTGTTGCTTCTGTTGAGGTCGATACCCCATATTTCACAGGGGTAGTTAGTGCCCTTTGTAGGACTAAACCCCGTTTTGATTGATTTTGGCAACATTCAGGTGTGAGTGGACCCGTCGATCCAAATCAGGCATGAACATTATGTTGCTGTCATTGGAGGTGGTAATTGCCCAATGTAGATTTTGATTGTGATAGTGCCAATGTAGACTTCGATAGTTGTGGAGCTGTAGTAAAGATGTGACTCGAAGCTGTTAAGACTAGGAGTTCAAAAGAAAGCTAGTGAAAGCATTGAAGGAAACTCCGAAGTGCCTAAAGCAGTTGTGAAATTGTGTCTGCAGACTGAGTTGCAGGGCTAGGAAGCTGATGGAAGTCTGAGCAAGATGTATGAGATGGCCAGGTCTGGTGAGATCCAAGGTAAACTCGCTGCGGTAACACGTTCAAATTCTATGGCGGAAAATGATATTTTGTTCCGTGAATTCCAGTCAACAATCCGTTCAATTTTGGAGAAGTAGGCCAGATCAGGTGGTGGTGGTTCCCCAACCATATCGTATTCAAGTTATGAGTTAGCTCACGAGTAACTTTACTTAGGTGGGGGGTCACGCAGTGTTAATAGAACTACTCTGAAAGTTCTTATCCACTTTTTCTGCGCCAGGGTGCAAGCTGTGATATAAACAAGATTTTTGCCCGTTCGTTGCCGAGGTATATGCCAGCGCACTTTGCCCAAGGGTCGTGTTCACAAGGGCCATGAGGTCGTTTGCCGTTGATTGATGTGCCCTTTAGCCGGCTAGCTAGTATATTGTTGGGACGATTTATCTGCTACAGCACGTTGGTCAACAGGTTATCCTACATAGTGGACTATGCTACTCGTTTTCCAGAAGCGGTTCCCCTTCATAACATTGACACCATTTCTGTGCAGAGGCACTGTGGGAATCATTCCAGGGTAGGATTTCCACGAGAGGATTAATTGATCAAGGTGGTCAGTTACCATCGCGTGCTTATGGCCAGAGATTAATAGGACTGCTTCTCGATCAGACCCGCTAACTACAACAGCCTTGGCATCCAATGTGCAACGGTTTGTGCGAGCGATTTAATGCTTGTCCTCAGCAGTGTTGAGAAAAAGTGCGAGGAGCGACCACGCGACTGGGATAGGTACCAAGGCGTACTTTTTGCATAATAGAGGGAACCACCCAATTCTAGTACTGGTTCTCCCCATTTGAACTCTTATTATGGTCGATCTGTTCGTGGTCCTTTGGCTATGTTGAAGGAATTTTGGACTGGCGAGTACCGGAGCCAGAAACCCAGGGACAACGTTCAATATGTTCTTGATCCCTTCACGACAGACGTACAACGAAAAATGTGAACTTGCAAGAGAGCAGCTGTGTGAAGTCTCAGGGGAGGTACAAAATGTACTATACAGGAAGACCAAGGCAAGGAAATTTGATGTCGGGGGACAAGTGTTGTTGTTGCTCCCTACAGACAACAACACAACTACTAAGCATTGGAAAAGGTCCATTTAAGGTAGTTGGTATTAAGGTAGGCGTCTGGACTACAACAAATCAAACCTTAGGCAGCCAAGGTTGAATGAAGACTTTCCATTGCTAACCTCCTAAAGAAATACACCATAGAGATGGAGGAACAGCAGTCTGTGGAAAAGAAACAACAATTGGTGACTGTGACGGCTGGTTTATTGGAACTTGCAGGTACATCAGTCATCGAACAGTGGAAGATGTATGAAAACCAAAATTTCAGTAGATTTTTTGGAAATAGCCAATATGAACATCTCCGGCACCTTCATCCTTACAGCTGAGGAATAATCTGTGCCAACCGACACATAAACAAGGATCTTATAGACGAGCAAACTAAAACAAGGAAGGGAGGTGCTGGGGTGTAAACTACACTTCGAGTTCTTTTCTGATCTGCCAGGAACTACCCACTTAGGATTTCATGACATACATTAAAGCTGACTGACAACACTCCCAGCCGCAGTAGGGCCGTATCCAATTCCATCACGCGGTTTACGCGAGACTGTTAAGGAGGGAAGTCAAGTCATGATGGACTAGGAGTAGTAGAGCCTTCAGACAGTCCTTATGCCTCTCGCCTCTTGTTTGAGATGAAGAAGAAATCTGATGGTTTAGAAATCGCGTTTTTTGGGACAGATCGACAAAACATTAATGTCATTACAGTATTTGATGCCGAAAACCTATCCCTGCTCCACAAGAGATATTTGCAAGCAGTTAGGTAATGCACATTACTTTTCTAAACTTGACCTTAGCAAGAGTTATTGGCAGGTCCCTTTGACGGAGGAAAATGCAAAACCATGACGGCATTCATCACACACGATGGCCTGTACCCAATTTACTAAGATGCCGTTTGGACTTGTCACGACCCTGCTATCTTTCCAGAATTATGAGAAGTTGCTGAAAGATCTACAGAGGTAGACAAACTACTAGATGCTATATTAGTACACACCTCATCATGGGAAAGTCCCTTTGGAGAGGCTGAATCAACTGATGAAGCGACTTAGAGAGGCCAATTTGACCGCTAAACCCTCCAAGTGTTCTTTGTTTTGAGAAGGTGGATATTTCTAGGTCATGTAGTTGGGAAAGGTCTTTTGCAACCAAATCCACACAACTTGAAGGCCATTCAAAAATGCCCCTCGTCACTCAGACAAAGACTCAGTGGAGATCCTTTCTGGGACTTGCAGGGATTTTACAGACAGGATATTTCCACACTTGGCGCCATAGCTACACCCATTGACTGACAAGACGCGAAAGGTGGGTAACCCAAAAAGATCAAGTGGGAGTCGGTCAAGAGGAGGCATTTTGTACTCTGAAGAGTATGTTGGCAAAGCCCGCCGATCTGCATCTTTCCAGATTTTATGTAACGTTCATCCTTCGTACAGATGCAGTTGATGTCGCTATTGGTGTGCTGTTACTACGACAGGAGTTTTGATGGCATTCAAGTTTCCATCGTTACTGATGTAAGAAACTAAAAACAAAGCCCAGAAAGGATATCTGTAATGGAGAAGGAGTGTTTGGCTTGTGGTGTGGGGCACAGTTCTTCAAGTTGGAAGATACTTATACGGACGAGAATTGTCTGTAGAAAGAAACGGGACCATCAGCCCCTGCTCTGCATGAAGCGCTCCAAGGTAGCAAACGGTCGCATAATGCCGCTGGGCATGTCATTGCAGCCGTTCGTTTTCAGGATGGAAGCTATCAAGGGCAGCGCGAACGTTGGAGCCGACTACATGAGCAGGAGTCTGCATGAATAGGTTTTAGGATTTTGGGATTGTGTTTTTCCTACAGTTTGAGCTGTATGAAACTGCTTGTTCTGTATAAAAATAAGCAGGTTTCATGTGAATAGATTATTGTATGAAGAAGTTATATAAGGTATTGGTTGACCCTTTGAGTGTTGTTTCAGAATGTAAGTCCACTTATTTTAGAGTGGTGTGGGTACGTTGAGAGAAATTGTTTGAGCAACAATTTAGTTAAGGGGGACGGAAAAAAAGTGTCACATATTTATATAAAGTGGTTTCACTCCCCCTTAAAAATGGTATTAAAAAAGTGGGACAGTCCCTTTGATCACTGATGCAGTAGATTAGTGATTCTGGATTTGGTGGATCGGTGACCAACTCCCACATTGATATGCAGATTATCTGCATGAACAGTCCTTTGTGTGATGTGAGAGCTGGAACTCCAGGGCCAGGGCAGAGAACCTCTCTAAGTCATCTCACAGAGTCAACATCCTCTTTGCCATTTTGCATAGCAAGCAAAATTAATGTGGAAATTCATGGGGTGTGGCAGACTTTTAGGTTTAGGCTATTATACAAAGAAGGTTAGGGTGACACATAGGTTGCCAATGCTTATCTAAAAGGCATATCAGGTCTTTTGAAGCTACTCCAGAGCAAACAGAGCCCACTTGGTGTGTAGGATGGGCTACTACTGCATATCTGAAATGGATTGTTTCCGTTGAGGAGAGTCCCCACCCAAGGTCTTTCTATCAAATTTCGTGTAAGTAAGTGAAATTAAGGGCAATAACAAGGTGTAATTACTGGGTTGTGGATTAGATGATGAAGAGCTACTTAAATTAAGTTTGAAGTGTGGTATTTGTGTGAAAGATGTTCTAACTTTCACCAAGTTCTGGTGATGGAAAGCAAATAAGTTTTAGTTTTCAAGTGCGAAAGTTTAGCTTTATTGATTTATGAATCAGTTTGTTTAAAATTTTTAAAAGCAATTTGCAAAAGTCTTTTTATTTTGGGTTATCATTTTGTATTTGAAAAGCATAGTTTTGGTTCGTGTTGTTAAAAAGTATCATGCCCAGATTAATTGGAGAAGTGACTTAAATCTCAAGGAATATTTGACATTTTGTTAATTTGAGTTGATGCGCAAGCTTCCGGGCAATAGATAAAATTATATTAATAAATAATAAACTGACTTCGGTCATCAATTTCTGCTGCGTAAGGAACTTCAACAGCATTAAATTTGGATAGCATTTGCAGTACTGTTTATTGATTTAAAAGCCGAAGATGGCATTAGTATTTCGTATGGATGCGGCTATGGACTATGGAATTTATAGATGTGTAAATGAATATCACTTTAAATGCAGTTAAAATCGGAATAAGTTAAATCATAGATTAGTAAGGATTTACATTATTGTATGTATTACAGCCCGTATAAATTTGGGTTACAAACCAATCCGAGACTGCTGGTTTAAATGTGAATGCTGCTGGTTTTTCCAACATGGGCGTGGCCGACAACATGGTTCTTTGTAGTGATGGCTCCGAACACGATGCTTGCGTTTACTTCAACTGTGTACAAGGCAAACACTCCATACTTGACATGAACTGGAATCTACATAGACCTCAGAACTGAATTTCACATCCTTTACCAGTGCACTGGGTTTAATTAAATTAGTTAAATTGTTGTATGAGTACTTCAATTCAATGACCTAATCAATTGTTTATTTTGGATCACTGCTTTCAGACATTGTTTGGCATATTTTCCATCATGCTACCTTGGGTAACTTCCAAACCCTTGTCTTATCCCGTCTTCCAAAGTAGTTGTAATTATCTTGAGGTAATTTGCATCAAGTCAAAGAAAAGAAAAGAAACAGATGAGATTAACAAGATATTAAATTTTATTGTTGAGTTGATTTACAACTTTGGGGTCAGAGTGAAATTTTGTTCACTCCTTTCGGTTCACGTGTGACATACCGTAAAACATGTGCACTTGCAACCAGTCAAGCCATTCGCGAAAAGGTCCAGGTTTACGGTGGTTATGGAACATCATTTGATACCTTTGTGTAAACCTTCATCAAGAAAATGTCAAACTATTCATTATTTGAAACATCATTTAAAAAAACAAAAAAACCGAAAATTTCAAAATTTGAAGAATTATTCAATAAATGTTCGAAATTGTTCTCATATCTTTCGCCGAAACTGAATGCAAATATGTAGGCAACCCGTGCAAACAGACGGTTGACACACAATTTCCGCTAACCCCTTCATAACTGATGAAGGGGGGGGGGGTGTGTTACTTTGGGGAAATCAATATTGAACATACAAACATTCAACGTCCATTTCCTTCCTTTGCATCGCAATTCTTTTCCTCTCCCTTCCCTCTCTTTTCTCTACTCCCTTTTTGCTTGTCCTTTTTACACTTTAGCCGGCACGGCACATTTTCCAAAAAAATATCAAATTTCTTCAATTTGCTCTCAATATGATAGTCGAGGCATTGAAGAACGAGTATATTTTACAATAAAAATAACATACCCCAAACAGATAGGGACATTGTATGAGGATAACAAGATATTTAGGTAATTTGTAGGCTAACTTGTCGTTTTCATACTAATCAACAAATGGTATATACATGAATATTGAATCGTACTCACTGATATTAAAACACAAAGGTTAGTTAGACCGGTAAAACAGTGTGCATAGCGTGGGAACATTCATACGGCGTGCGTTTTCAAGTGTTAAACGCCAGTGTCGTCGCTGCTGAATTCGCGTCGCCGGCGACGCTAAATATAAAATCGTTTGTTTTAACCAAAGGAAGCGATTTGGTCTTAATCATTGCGGGTGAGGGCTTTGGATGACCAGTAACAGCAAAGGTTTGTAAACAGTAGGCCTGGTATCTTGAAATATTTCGGCCTGACTGTTACACGATGGCAATTGTGTATCTGTTAGAGTTTTAATACTATGGGCCATAAACGATTCGCAAGCATGTGATTCGCAGGCGACAGGCAACAAAAGAAGTGACGTAGGATTTTAACGGTCTATATAAAAAGCCTTACAACCATGCAAAAATATCGATTTTTCAAAGTGCCAGTGTTCTTTAAGCTTTTTCCTGGTCAGGCCATGGGGGAGGGGGACAATGCGTCCCCTTCCCCCTACTGCACTGTACGATATTGTCATTAAACTAGTGTTTAAGAAAATTATCAATAACAGTGTGAGGGATTATGAAATCCGTCGTTACAGAACAATATACAAAAATGTATTAAGCATTTAGAGAATGACAGTACCAATGGCTCTGCTGTGTGGAAGTGAAGAACTTGGTCAACCGTGGTCATATGGTTTTTGGCGGCTTTCGTCAATTTTACCATATCTGCAATATGCAAAAGTTAAACTTTTCGATTTTTTTACCAATGATAGTAGATATAATAAGCTCTTTTTCGTGTATAAAAAACAATTTCTGAATTGTTAAATATTTTTATATTTTTCTTAAATCTAGTGTAAATCTTTTTGACTCACAACCCTGTAATATAGAAAATTGGTGACAAACAAACATATTATTTTTTTTATATTTGTTGTTTATATTATTTGTCAATTATTGACAACACAAACAGAGATGGTAGAAAAAAAAGGACAGAGACAAAGAGTCAAATACACATGAGAAAGGAGATAAACAAAGATAAAAGCAGAGCGGATTAAAAAGACAAAAATAAAGGAGAAAGGCAAAAGATGGAAGAGATCAGAACGTACAAGAAAGTACATTATATCAACGAAATATAAATCAATGGTATTTGATTAGAGAGAGAACAACTTAGCATGTCTTAATCAGTTATTTGATCATCATACGCAAACAAAGTAATAAAGCCCCTTCTATCATTGCCATCAATATCATGGTGGGATTTTTCATTCTTTGTAAAATCATAATGAGCATTTCTGGTGAATGGTATTATTGATATAGCATTAATAACCAAGACAATCTAAAACGAATTCACCTGAGAAATAAATTAAAAACATCAAATATAATCCCTCAAAACCCCCAAACAATGTTTTGAATTATCTAACCACTACTTTAACTTACTAACTCAAGATCATGCCGCAAGGTACGGCCTTATGGGTGTCTTTGTTTTGACAAGATTATAAGTTGTCACAATCAATTCTTCTCGGTGAGAAACAATTTTCAATTTCAAACCAAATATCTTTCTTCTTAATTAATTTTGATATACGACCTCGTCCAAGCGTTGATCCAATATTAAACCACTTTGGTGTAATTTTCTTTCCTGTAAAAAGAAAATGTTTGAAATGAGAAAATCGCTTGTACAAAAGACTTGTTTACATTTTACTTGTGCTGGTGTTTTCATTTTTACGGAATCCCATTCTTGACTGCTGAACCTGAAAGCATCAACTTTCTTGAACTTTGATGGTGGAAGAACCTGTGATGGGTTAAAATACTAGGTAAATATAGAGAGGGTTACTACTCGGAACTTACTCTTCAGCTCCGCCACTCCATTTAGCACGCGTAACTTAACCCGTAGTTTGCGAGTAGTAACTAGAGAAGGTAATTTACCACGAGTTGGTGCACTAGGGCCTTAGTTTTTGGCATCCGTGAGTTTCGTGTTACGGGAGGCTACATTATGCCATACTCGGTATTCCTTATTAGCAGCTCTATTACAAGAGAAGGTATCACAGACTTGGCTTGTGGGTGTTTGCTGGTAACGTTCGCCAGTGTGCGTGAATGCCCACCACTTGGATGTATCTTCCCCCGTGGCATCTTCAAAGGTATGAAACGTTCGTCTATTGATGTATCTCTCCCCGTGGCATCTTCCAAGGTATAACGTAATGTCAATTTCTGAATTATATATCTAACATCGTACAGCTGTTGTATTTTGCCTCAGGGAGAGAACCGAAGAAATACACGTACTCGTCGTATCGTTTGACCTTTCCATTCTTTCCAGATTTTTCTTTGGGATAAACACGCTCAATAATTTGGCTTTCAAACAATAGGTAATATTCCCCGAGGGTACTGTTCCAATTTTAACAGTCTAATTACAAATCATGTTCCCATGGCTTTAGGTTTAATTCATTTTTTTCCAGTTGTTTGGCTATGTTCAATGTGACTGAATCTAGAACATTGTCTGCAATCGATACACTCAAAACTTCATATGTTTCCAGATGAACATACAAGTTACACACAAGTTTATGATTCATGTTGTACCATCGAGAATTACTTCGAGATAATTAGCTTGAATGATAATAAGTCTTTGAATTGTGAAGTCTTTTGATAAATTATGATTTATACTGTCCAATGCTCTTAAAAAAAATCAAACTAGTTTCAAGTAAACTGTACTATGATAGAAGTATACCCTAAGCTTTGGCCTTAAGTCAAGTGGAATCCTTAGGGGCTTGCCTGTGGCGCAATTTTACCAACAAACCCGGTTCGAATCCACGGGGGGTCACTGTTGGCATTTTATTCGGGTAACTAAAATACAGGATTTGATCTGTATACCATATATTGATTAGATACAGATTACCGCTCTCCTCCATGGTTCCTTGGAATTGGGCAAATAGAATCATGAAAGAGGGGACGTTAAGCCCACGGTCCAGTGTCAGAGAGCCACAACTGTACATAATACATAGCAGCAGGAAAGAGTAGGGTGAAAACCCCTGACTCTTCCCAATCCGACCAGCCCCAAGCGGGTCATGTTAGGAACTTCCCGTACATGGATATACGCAGATCAGCTAACTCAGCTCAATAAATCCTGCCACCAGCACAAGCCATTCCCCCTGACAGTGAATACTCCTAAGAGAGAAGCTTAATCCTTTTGTTTTTCATTCATTGATCTTTCCATCCGAACAAGGCAATGTGTACAAAATCCTCTCACAGAAACACCAAAAATTGAAATCCTTTTAATTAAATTTAAAAAAAAAAAAAATCTAATGTTATTTTTGTTCACCTGCGATTCAGAAGGTTCGCTATCCAAACGCCCACAATTTTTCCGTAGGGTTGCTCCGGAAACGAATTTCGTTATTCCTAAAAGAAAAAAAAATCGTTACTCCAACATATGTATCATTTTTCCATCGAAGATGGTATAAAATTGGATGGATAAAAGCTCAAACAATTGCAAGTTACGACCCTCGCATATCTGCAATGATTGGCAAATACCCAGTCATGCAGATTTGGTGGTGGTTGTCTCATGTAGCAGTACAAAGTCATCTGGTTTTCCCATTATTTTAATAAGAATTAAAGCTGGTATATGCCTACTAGGAATTCATTTACATTTCCTAAGCAGCCAGAAACAAAACTTTTGATTGGATGACACCCACCCATCAGAGTGGGATAACTTCTCAGTTCAATTGACATTACTGGATGATCTGACCCATGATGTCTGAGGTCCCCTAATATTTACAATGGCCAGATAACACAAGCATTTGATTTAAACCTGTTTCCTGTAAGTTTGAAGTTTGTATCACTGTGAAATGGGGCTGTGGTTTAAAATATTTAGGATCTATTTTGATTGATAACCTACCCACAATGTTCAATTGCTCAACAGTCATATACATTGACGCCTAAGGAAGTTAACTGAAATGCTCAACTGTATAAATTAATCAAACTGAAGTCAACAATTTCACAAGATATTTTTGTGAATGACATGATGAACAGGGACGGCCTTATTCTTTCTTGGAAATGGGGGCAAATTGGGAAGTACAGTGTGAAAGAGTCTTGCCATTTGGTCTAATCCAATTGGCTAATGGTCATTTTTGGCTAACTTCCAATTGGTCTAATACATAAGTCTAATAACCATTTAGTGGCTACATAACCACTTTAGTCTAATAGCCATGGAGTCTCATATTCATCTGGTCTAAATCTCATATCGTCTAATAATCCATATCGTCTAAACGTTTGGTTAGATGATATTCTGGGCAAACGCTCCGCAGGCGTCTTTATCTTGCCTTTGCAATGGCTCGAAGAAAGTGGCATGAAATTTTGCAGAAAGCGTGCAGAATGTTAGCAATGATCCTTTCCTAGAAACGGATTTTGAATCCCAGTATCGTACCAGTCCACCACTGTGCAAGATGCTAAAATAACCCAAGTCTTGAAAACATTTAACTCGTTTTTAAAGTGGTGAGTCATAGAAGACAAATGATGATAGGGAGATTAAGGTACTCTATAGTAAGCATCATCACCGGGTTTTTTAGACAGATGATGATGGCGATTAGGTACTACCTCCAATAGTAAACTTCATCACCAGGGGTTTGGGACCCCCACATGTCGTAAAGAAACAAATTTGTTTATAGTAAACACTCATCTTTTTAGGAATAACCACAGGACACTTTAAAGCCAAAGTACACTTTTTGATTTATTCCAGTCTGGATTAAGTAAAATAATGTATGAATTCAAAGGTACTCAGAACCTCTCATGGTCATCTCCTTGAGTTGTAACTGCATCTTGTTGGACAAATACTACCTACAATGAATGCTCCAAAGTACCCCAAGGTACTTAAGGTGCGAAGGACCAGACCTCTGGAGTGATGTTTCGTAACCATACTTGAATTGGTTTATCCTCGGGTTTGCCTAATCAATGGTTTGGGGTTACATTCGTTTTATCTTCATCCCTTACATTTTAAGCGCACCGGTATATCATTAGCATATCCATATTTTAATTGAAAACACAAGTGCCCGTGGGCAGCAACATAACCTGTCGCCTCTTCCTTCCTGTCGGCTGTGTCTGCTCAAAATGTTGCTGTAGTAATTAGATCACATTGGTTTGTTGATTTAAAAAGCATAACTCCCAACACATTTCCCAGTTCTCAAGAGTTGGTCAAACTCTTATCACCAGACCAGTATTTCCTAAAAACAACATAACGAATTTGTTAGGCAAAATTTTCTCTAGACTAAGCCCGGAAAACTAACCTTGAGAGAGCAACTACCTATATTAATCATGACGGTGAGCAATTGCATCATTTTTTGTTTTTTAGTTAGCGAACGCGCAATGTATTGTTTTCATTTCTTATCTATACGAACATCGCCTCATTCGTTATGGCAATATGTTTACAATATGTCTAATGAGCGTTGGTTTGTGGGTTAGTAGAACAGAGTATCAATTTCTAATGATACGCTGACCTCACATGATCTTCCTTACGGACACTAACTGGCATAAGCCAATTGTCGCGCTGACCCTATATTAATCTTTCCTTTGGTGATACCATACTTTACATTGAAAACAACAAGCTAACATCCAAACAAACAACAAACAGCGAACTCTCTAAATGGACACGAGTGGAAAAATTTCACTCCCCAAGAAGAGTGAAAACTCTTTTTAACCACTCAAATAGTGGTTTTGTACTTAGAAAGAGCGAATTCCCACTCAAAAAGAGTGAACAATCACTCAAAAAAGAGTGGATTCCCACTCCTTTTCTCGTTAGTTCCTTCGTTCCCTCCATCTCCTCAAAGTGTTGTGTCCTGTGTTCGTTTAACTTACCTCCTCAACGATGGAAATCCACTCTTTTTGGAGTGATGTTTAACTCTTTCGAGTGGAAATCATCATCTTTTTAAGTACAAACCATTCATTTTAGAGTGGTTTACAAGCGTTTCAACTCTTTTGGGGAGTGAAATTTTCACTCGTTTACATTTAGACAGAAAGTATGAAAATCAAAAAAACAAACACAGAACAGAACAAATCAGCTAATCATATTGTATAGCTAAAATTTCAATTTTGGCAATATTTGTAGGAAAACGGTGTAGCCATAGAATAGTCTAACCGGATTTCATATGCACTTTGATTTTGAAATTGCACTTGGTGAGTCATGTGACCCCAATACAAATCTCTTTTTAATCTAGAAAGTGATACTACTCAAGAAGGGTTACATGATCTGAAAGAGCCTGTGGTTCTTTGTGATGATTTTCGGGATCTGCGGGAACCACCCTCTGGGTTGGGAGCAAACGAAAAGGCTTACGACTGTGTTGTTTTGCAGTCGTATACTGTGTTGTGTTACATTTTGTTTCCGAATTAATTAGGTAGAAGAGATTTATTTTGGAGTACCATATTGAAGCGACGGGCTAACTAATTGAAGATTCGTATAGGGAAAGTATTGAAAACATTCAAAAACGAAATAATATTGGGATTACTGATATCTTTATATGCGCATAGATTTTTCGGGAGTGCGCTGCTATAAATAACTGGAAATTTCCAGGTATGGTGCATATAAGGAGATTGCACATAGTATGATGTCATGAGTATACTTCCTTTTAGACAATGTAGAATGGATATGATGTGTTCAATGGATATGTTATGCATGATGCCAACTGAAAGGGACTAATTTTAGCCCATGAGTACTAGAGAGTATAAAGACTATAAAGACTGCTCATATTAAAGACGTTTGCAGTAAATTTTGGAACTGCGAGGTTCACAGTAAACAGCCAGGTTTTGAGCACTGAATTTTGCTCCAGTGCTTAACAAAATATATTGTAACTGGTGCTGGATGCCGCCTGTGAAGAGGGTAAACTCTAACATTGGAGTACAGTGCTCTGGTTTTTAAGCGTCTTACAGTTGGGCATTCGCGACAGACAGACCTGTGGAGCCAATATTGCATCCCGAACTGTTATTTACTAAAGTGGGAAGCTGCAGAACTTTGTGTCGTCAAGGGATTTATAGAAACCTTGTCGTCTTGACTGCTGGTCAATGTTGTTTTTCTTCAAGACGGCTCTGAAGAAAGACTACTGAAAGAAAATTCCCACAACTTATAGTGAACGTCAATCTGCAAGCTACCAATTGTGAAATCTCCACTGTTAACACACGTAATTGTCGTTGACCTGCAACGCCTTTGAATTTTCTGGTGACTACAAGTCACCCTAACTTGTAGTCACCATAACAGCGAACTATTAAAAAAGGGATTTTTTTTCCTTAACCCTGAAATTGCGATGTACGTGTTTAGGGGGGGGTATGTATACACAACATTCACCGAGATCAAAATATCAAAATACTGTAAATATAAGTAAGCAACGCAAGATAATAAAGGGTGTATTAACAATACAATGCATTGCTTACTTGTTTAGGTAGCAACACAAAATACTTCCACGAAACGTTTGGTCAACTAGCGGCGAGTTTTATGACGCCGCCTCCAAATACATAAATTTTCGATAACTTTCTCACGTAGTTAACATTTAGATTTTTATTTGGCATCTACGTTTTAAGAAGACCACTCACTTCAATTGTTGATCTAGTTTTGTGATTTTATCACCTGCGCAAAATCTGAATCGTGCTTTCTATATAACCTTCGTGTCGTGATTCTCGTGCTGATAACCTACTCATTCACTGAATTGGCTTCGCAGCACGATAACACGCTAGTAGTTTCGATTATCTGATACTTTGCAACAAAAGCATTTTAATAAATCTTCTTTCCTTTCCTCAGGATGCTAATGTACGTCCAGTCCTCTACGAATTTCTCCTAAATTATTTCGTGGAGGTTAAAAGTGCATGGAAAACAGTATGAAAATATACTTTCAACCCAGTTTGCAACTGAGGTAAGTGCACGCATCCAGCATTGGCCGGAGCTTTGCTGAGTTTGTATTTTAGTGTACGCCTTGACTTTGCAATCATGATAGGTAGTTGATACATTTTTATTAGAATCTTTGCCAACCATTTTTTTTTATTTGGCAACCTACATTATTTTATTGATAATATGAATTAATATTTAGGAGGTCATCTTGATAAGATTTGTACAGAGGTGGATATAAATTAGTTTTATTGTGCAAAATCTATCCCATTCTCTTTGGGCACTTAAAGAAATGTATAAGTTTGCCGGATGTAGTTTTAGTAGATAAGAGTAAAGGTTTCAGGTCACCCTTGGGGAAACTGTTTCAAGATTGTTCAGATATTTTCACAATGGTCTCAAATTTCCATTTTAAAAACCCTAAAAGAGCCGGGCTTTTTGACCCATCTCACCCGGGTGGGGGGGTGCCCTAGTTAATCTCGGAAACAATGATGACCTAGCTATCATGTGTAGTAGTGACCAATGGATCGCTATGAGCCCTCCCGATACCATTGATCCAAAAAAGTACAAACATGCCTTTGAATGACGTCACAGTGACGTCAAACAGACGTCATGGCAAAAATGCGAAAATAAAAAAAATCGAAAAATTCATGGTTTTTCGCCATTTTCAAGCAAAGTTGGATTTTTTTAGGAAGGCCATGAGTGTGTCAAGTATGCGTACACATGCCCGTACTACAAATAAATCAAATAATACGATAAAACATAAAGTGTTAAGTGTATCTTGCACAAAAACTGCTGGTCCGTGTAATTTCTTTTTGGAAATAGCTTTTCTCTTCGTAAGCATTGCGCGATACGGTAAACCGCGTCATAACCTTAGGTCCGGTTTTGTTCAAAATGGTCTTAAATCGAACGCAAAAGGCTCAAATAAAAAAGTCATGGTAGTTTCGGTGTGAAAAATAACAAATAGGTGAATAACGACAAAAAATGTCGGGGCGGACCCCCGGGCCGTTTAGGGTTAATCACATAGGGACAGAAATAATATTTGATGTGCTGCTTTATGATTTAGTCACACAATTACATGTCAAAATGTAAAAGTGTTCTTCATTGCTTATGGTAATTGTTAATCTTGATCACCCAACATACTTTAACTCCATATTCATTTAATCCGACATAACCATTTGATGTGAGCGCAACAATTGTTTCTATTACAATATCCATAGAGTACTTTAACAATTACCATATCACTTGTTGCATCATAATGGGAAAATCAGTCAAAATATTTGGGCAACTGGCTATGAAAGATAAAACATACAAAGTTCTAAGATACCAAAATCTCGGTGAGTGAAAATATGTATATACATAAAGTATAAATTTGCAATATCTTAGAAACAACATCTACACAGTAGGCTTAAACTGCTTCAAGGTCATCTTTGGTAAATATTATGAAATCACAATGGTCATATGAAGATCTCTATGGACTAAATACTTTATAATGCAAAAACAACATAAAATACTTGAAAGATATGCTAATACTTTTCTGACACAAACATACCTAAAATCCCACTCCTTTGGTCTGTGCCCCCTCAAAAGCAGCTATAAAAACCCTCAAAAATCAATATTCTAACATTATATAAAATCTTTTATTCATGTTTTTGAGAATGGATCCGTCATTCAAAGGCCTTTTATTGAATCATGCATCGTGGATATGGCTATTCCAACAATTATCAACACCTCCAGATGGCAGTGGGAATTCCCACACCCTCTTCTCTAAACCTATGGGAATTCGAATAATGAAATCCAAAAAGAGCATGGGAATTCCCCTCATAAAATCAAAAAGTGCATGAATTCCTTACAGCCACAAAAGGCATATCCAATATTCAAATTGTGTTCTTTAACAGATCACAATTGTGAAATTGAGTAGCTAACCAAATATTACCCTGGAATTTTTTTTTTGACCCACGAAATAAAAAAAAAACATTTCCAAGAATACTATCACTTATTAAGGCGGTTTTTCCCCTTTCGGTTCTCGTTGTTCCCAAACACCAAGATGACAGATGACCATGTCATGGGAATTACTGATTTCCCAAAACAGCTTGGAATTTCCATAATTATTTCGAATTTTGTCATCTTCGAGGCGGGTGTTGATAATTTAGGAATCGTTCACAGTATACAAATATTAACTGACATGATGTGATGGTACAAATATATCACAAGGTGGGAAAGATGGATTGTATACCATTTCACGAAGCCGCAGGAGTAAATGGACAATCTCTCTTCACCGGTGATCAGATTTTTACCATCACACGAATACACGGCAGTTAATATTTGTTTTATATAACTCATACGATAGATTCTGTCATTAATAATTATATCGCATCTCTAGCCAGGCCTGGATCTACAGGGCCTAGGCTCGGCCTATGAAGAATGACAAGTTTCTCATGATTTTTCAAAGAAGCAAAAGCGTACTTACCTTTGTAGACCATATTTACAGGTGTAATTTTTTTCAGGCCTTCGACGTCGAGTTCAAATGGTTCAAAGAATCAAAAGTTCCATGAATCCGTTTAATTCAAAATCGATTATAAAATTTCAACAATGTAACGCCGACATCAATCTTTTCTCGCAATAACAATTCAAAAGCAGCCTCACATAATCCGGCTGTCTTCCCCCGTGGCTACAGCATAGTCTGAAAGAATCTTGACCAGGCGTATTTTATTTGCTTTGTGTTTTTTTTAATCGGCCTCTTCAATTAAATCCACTAGAACTGATTCATTTACTAGCGCAAATCGAGGAGTTTGCTTCAGTGGCCCATGTTTTATCGTCTGTCCAAAGGAAAACTTTTTCATCATCGTAGTCACTGGGTCGGATTGGCACAGTTCCATACATTGCTATTGGCGTTTGTACTCGTAGCGAACGGGAGATGAAAGTACGAAAATTACGTGCTAACAACCTTTCATCAGACTTCGTATTGTCGCTCATACTGTACACGCTGGCGTGTTTAACACAAATCGTGCGAGTGGAAATAGAGGCATGTAGTAAACCTATTAACGCGTTAATAGTTAATTTTGTAGACCATTGAGATGATGGTAACTCTATTGAACTATCGACGTGGCACAAATAAACCATTAAATGATAGAATCTATGTATGAGTTATATAATAATACTAATGAAAGGAGCCCCTCGTTTAGCATTCTCATGTAACCGGAGGCGAGATTTAATGATGTTAATTTTCTTAAGTTCGATAGGAAATAGCAAATGAGACAAAGCTGAAGATACCGCATTGTTCCTTTAACCCTATATAATTACTCCAAGACAGATCGAATTGCATATCTAACTGTTGTAATACAGAATCTATAGCTTAGAACCATCACGTAGCCTTATCTAGCCACCCCCACCATCATCATCATCATATCAATGAGGTGTTCCCTTCAATCACTCCTAACTTTAGTCCCCAGCAACACACTTCCACGATCTGTTTTCCCTTCATTCTGACATACAGATTATTGGAAGTCATTCATTATTAGTGGTAATTAGCACTTGAGTAGCACGATTCATTACTTATTTAACAGTCCCAGTTGATAAACGTTGTTACGGAAAAGAAAGCAGGTTTGATGTGGTAACTAATTACAGTATACCCGAGACTGCATCAAATTTCCATACGAGCACGAATGTTTCGCATCTGTGAACATTCTTTGGCCTTCCAGTCCATTCACCTTTGTTTTTTCAAAAGAAAAGGCAACCTCTTTACAAGTACTGACCTGTTTTTGAAAGATTGAGTAGTGCGCCCATTTTTTAAAGAATTGGAAGTATTGGTAGTTTGAGGCAGTTTAGGGTCCCAAAGATACCACTGGTGTTTTTTTACCACTTGTTTAACTCTTGAAATAACTACTAAAGTAAAATTTTAAAAAAAAAAAAAACATGCTCAAAAACTGCTTAGCACCATTGATTTGAAAAAAAGTGCATATCTTTTGTGCAAGGTGGACCCAGTCACCAAAGACAGGAATACACGATTTTTTTTACCAAGAATTAATTTGTTAAATGATTGATTTGTAAAGCACTGGCATATGTATTTGATCAATTCGCTGCATAGTTAAGCCTAGTCCTAACGTCGAGGGGTGCACCCTCGAAGAAGTTTTTACAAAAAAAAAGCCAACAACAAACAAACAACATAACAACACAAAAAAAAACCGCTCACTAAATGCTCAGACGGCTTCGATTTTTTTAGGTATCATCAATTATGTTCCTGTATTTTTGTATAAAAATATAAGATGGTAACGGTAGCACTTTTCTCAGGGGTAGGGTGGTTGTCAGGTTCCGGGGTAGGTTGGGTGCTTCTGGCAAGATTTTGTTTTTAGTCTTATTAAACAATTATTATCGATACCGTATAAGCACGAAACCTATACGTAATAAGAACCGTTCTCCTTCATATAAAGCAAAACCCTGGCAAAATTCCCGTTGTTTGTGCGATTTTTTTTTGAAAATTACTTTTTTCAGCAAGTATCGGGAATTTGCAACTTCTTGCGATCATGATATCATTGAATACTTTACTGGTATTAATACAAATTAATGATAGAAATAGAAGACACGTTAACATCTATAGATTGATTTATCACCATTGGGTGTTTGGTTAGCAAAATTAAAGGTGGGTTGCGACAATGCCCTCACCCATTCCTGTTATATAGACCTGTAACAAAAATAATGAAAAACTTAAAAAATACCAAAAAACAAAATGTTTTT
Source organism: Ophioderma brevispina (assembly GCA_023653785.1). NCBI lineage: Eukaryota > Metazoa > Echinodermata > Ophiuroidea > Amphilepidida > Ophiodermatidae > Ophioderma > Ophioderma brevispina. The sequence goes on from JAMKCH010000622.1 coordinate 26,047, forward strand.
TATTATAAAAATTGCATGTCTGTACGGAGCCACATCAAATCTCAACCAACGGTTGCTCGACAGTTTTGCTCGGTTTTCTTCCGTTCAAAACGATTAATTATTGTTCTAAACAATGAACCTGGAACCGACAGTCATGCGGTGTTGAGTTTTGAAGCAGGTCCGACATTTGTATATCCTTACATACCTTAGCTACAAGTGATAAGACCAAACCCTGTGAACCTAATGTCCTACTTTGGGAAAAATGCGTGAACGTGAAAAAAATCGTGAAAGACATGAACGTGTTAAAATCTGAGCGCAAGAAGTTCCACACATCCCTTTGAGTCCTAGATAAATCGATTGATCCAGATCCATCAATGTGTTTTTTTTATTATTTCTTACATATCATCATTGTATATAGATATTTGGTAGCATACATGTGTTCATCTTTGTACAATATTTTTGAAACTGTTAAAGCGGCACTGGCACATTTCACAAAATATGAAATTTCTTCAATTTGTCGCAATGAAAATATCTTGGGCCATTGGAAGAATAGAGATATATATTTTACACATAAAAATAACATACCCAAAACCATCTTGGGACATTGATAACATCTAAAGACGCCTCACTTTGTAGTATTCGGAACTCACCTTGCAAACTCCCGCAAAAACATTCATATATTTGTTCTTTCTGGTACATTCCCCGGTCAGTATGTTTACTTTAAAGACGAAATGGTCTCCGAAGGTAGACAGAAACTGACTTGTCGTGTCATGCTATGTTTTTCCTTGTAAGATTTGAACATAGAAACACAACTGACTGTCAATTCAGATCTATTAGTATTATTAAATACTAAGGTTTATTTATTGAATTTGAAGGTCAACTCTTCCAGATACAGTAACTGAATATGTACCTCCATTTTATAGTGCTGATTTATGGTTGTCACGAAGTTTGTGTGGTGAAATCAGGTTTTATGACAGTAAGAGCGGGTATATTGACGGTATATTTCTAGAAATAGTCCATCAGTCGGTCCCATATAGCGATAGAGTACATCGGCACATGTTTCCTGAATGTTTTCTAATCAAATTTCCTTCTTATTTCAAATCTCGATGACTGCACTTTTTCCATCCTTGAGCACTTGAATATTGGTGATTTAACAAGGATAAAATTTCCAATGTTTAAATGTGACCAAAGATGTGAGAGACATATTTGTTTGGTTCGATGGATTCAAATATAGTTTGCTATATCTACAACCTTTTGTGTTTGCACAACAGGCCAATAACTGTTTAAAGTCATCATGAAGAGTTAAAGGTGCAACGAGAGATTTTGGAGCCACCCAAATAATTTTCATAATAATCATTTCATATAGATAGACACTCAATTAATTTCTTACCTTTTATTAATTCTTACCGATTCATAAAGAGAGCAAAAAGGTGGTTTTTATTTGCTTCTATTATATGTAACAACTAGGCTGAATCCGTATTGCTCTATACGAAAATAGAAATTTCACAATTTTTTGTACCAAAGCATCTTTCTCAGCTTATCCCTTTCAATGGGGATATCTTTGAGGGAAGGCTTTTTAACATTAGGACAAAAGTCAGTTTCTTTCGTTTTTTTTAGGGACACCTGATTTGTGAAATCTCTCGTTGACCTTTAAACAATAATTCGATTTGTTCAATTTGTTTGGCCCCTCTGCATTTCACGCATTGAGTATGTGGACAGAATTATGTTATATGTAAAAACACGATTGTCTTTCAGAAAATGAGAGTGGCCTCCTTGGAATCTCTAGTCAGTTTTTAACTGAGAGTTCGTATGCATGGTATGTGTGTGGTGTGATGGTGTGTTGTGTGGAGGTTTGTTGCAAGTATTGCCTTGGTAATTGGCATTGTATTTCATGTGGCGTTTCATGTTTGTGCTCTTAATTGGTGCTCTTTCGCTTGGTGTGGTTGGGCCTTTTTGTGTTCTTGGGAAGAGTCGGTTTTTTATTGCTGGGTTATACTAGCGTATCTTTGTAAAAAAGGGCAGGTATTCAGCCATGAAGGAAAGCGAGTGTTTATACAAGTTTGTCTCATTTCAGCGGATGCATAAAAAAGATATCTCAAAATGCAGAAGATCACAAAGTGGCATATCCTAAATTTGGATTCACATTTTGTGGTCCTAGAAATCTTCTTACTGTATCCACAAGTCATTGGTAATGAGCTTGTTTGTGTGTCAGGATTTCTTCAACTCATCAATGCTTTGATCAGGGGCGGCGGCGTCCATGATAACGGAGCGCTCCTAACATATAGATCCTAGAAATGACAGACATATTTTGTACATATTGTTAGTTTTATTGGGTTGAAGGGGGGTCTCGTGCACACCGCTGAAATCAATTTCTAATACAATGTATAAAATCAGAAAAAAGCGTAGAAAACAATTAGCCATGTTAAAAAATCAAACTTTGTCCCCTTGCCATTTTTTAAAAGAAATTTAAAAAAACCCCAAAAACGCATAAACACAAACACACAACAACATAAAAATTAAAAAAGCCCAATTAAAAAAACAAAAAATTGTTCTTCAAGAAGCCATTATGGCCGCCTTGCCACTGCATGTTGTATATGTTGTTTTGCTTCAGATCCAGATGGCCTCCTCAGATGTGTAAAGTATAAAGGTGTCTGTATTATTTAGTCATACATCATAATTTATACCCCTATTTGGTCACTCGGGGCCTTATTGTTTGGCTCCGTTCGAGTTCCTGGTTTCTGGCGCTACACTATGCCCCACTCAGGAATCCTTATTAGCGGAGAGATTGGCTGGGCGGTGTTTTGCTTTGGTAACGTTCGTCAGTGTGCGTTGAATGCCCACCAACTTGGACTGTATCGTCCCCGTGGCATCTTCAAAGGTATGAAACGTTCGTCTATTGATGTATCTCTCCCCGTGGCATCTTCCAAGGTATGAACGCATGTCAATTTCGATCATATTTCTAAACTTTGATATTTGCCTCAGGGAGAGAACCGAAGAAATACACGTACTCGTCTTATGCGTTGGACCGTTTCCAGATTTCTTTGATAAACAACGCACGCAATAATTTGGCTTCACAATAGCGTAATATTTCTCCGGAGGCGTAATGTTCCAATTTTAACAAGTCTAATTACAAATCATGTCCCCTGGAATTAAGTCATGGTTTTTCATGTTGTTTGGCTTATGTTACATGTGATCTGAATCTAGAACATTGTCTGCAATCGATACACTCAAATACGTTTATATGTTTCCAGGCAAACACACAAGTTACACAACAAGTTTGATGTCATGTTTTACCAATCCAGAAGACCGCTCATTATAATTTCAATATTTCGCACTGACATATTAAAATGATGAATCGAGATTAATTAGCTTGGATGTTTAAGTCTTTTGAACTGATGTTGAGTCTTTTGAATAACGGACGATATAATGCGAGTACTGGAAAATGCGTCTTCTCAAAAATGTTTCAAGTAAACTGTACTCTGATAGAAGTATGCCCTAAGCTTAATCATTGAGGCCACGAGGGAGACCGTGGCCTAGCGGTTAGGGTGCTTGCCTGTGGCGCAAATTTACCAAAAAATCCCGGGTTCGAATCCCGGTGGGGTCACTTTCATGTATTTATTCGGGTACTCAATTCTGGATTTGATCTGTATACCAGGTATTGATTAAATGCAGATTGCCGCTCTCCTCCATGGTTCACTTGGAATTGGGCAAATTAATCACGAAAGAATCCCGTCCTTCGGAAGGGCCGTTTAGCCATCGGTCCAGTGTACAGAGAGTAACAACTGTACACAAACATCGCAGCCAGTGTGGAATAAGAGTATGGTGAAAATCCCTGACTCTTCCCCAGCCACAAAGCGGACCATGTTAGGAGCGTCCGTATCATGGATATACTCTCTAAATGTAAAAAGAGTGAAAAAACGAATGAATCTTAATTCACTCGAAAAAGAGTGTAAACCAATCAAAAATAGTTGCATGTGTTGGTTAATTCACTCCAAAAAGGGAGAAAACACTGAACTTTCACTCCAAAAAGAGTGAGAGTGAACACCACTCTAAAATGTGTTGTCCTCCATTTAACTCTTTAAAGAGTGGACATTCACTCGCTTAAAGTGAACGTCACTCCTTTTTGAGTGCACATTTCACTATTTTACTCGTTCTACTATATATTCACCTAAAAAGGAGTGAATGTCTACTCTTTAAAGAGTTAAATGGAGGACAACACATTTTAGAGTGGTGTTCACTCTCACTCTTTTTGGAGTGAAAGTTCAGTGATTTCTCTTTTTGGAGTGTTTTTTTCAATCTTTTTACATTTAAAGAGTACGCAGATCAGCTTACTCAGCTGAATAAATCCTGACACCAGCACAAGTCATTCCAATGACTTGTGGATACTCTAAGAAGAAGAAGCTTAATCCTTTCCATTCCGAACAAGGCAAGGTGTTAAATCCTCTCGCAGAAAACCAAAAATATGAAATCCCTTTTAATTTTGTTTTGTGTACTTAAAAATCTAATGTTATTTGACGTTAACCTGCTATTCAGAAGGTTCGCTAATCCAAAGCGCCACTTATTTCGTAGGGTTTGCCATCCGAAAAACGAATTTCGTTATTCCTAGAAAGAATAACAAAAAATCGTTACTCCAAACATAATGTATCATTTTTATTCTTAAGGTCGGTTTTCCCAATGGTCTCTTTCCGAATGTTTGGAACTCCGAAGAACACCCAATTATGTTCGAAAAAAGAAAGGTTCAGGTTTGTTTATTTCGCATGGGGATTCCATGGCTCGAATATTGCATAGGTTTTACTGTTCCAAGTATCCCATAAGGTTCGATGTTCGGAATATCATAGGGTTTGTGGTTTCGAACATTGAATATGATTTACTGTTCCGAATATCGAATAGGGTTCTTTGCTCACGCTTTTTTACTCATGTGCTCGTTTCTGCGTCTACTTCTCTGCCTTTTCTTATTACATATTGTTTTGATTATTCTTGGCAAACGCTCACAGGCGTTCTTTTTATCTTGCCTTTGCAATAGCTCGAAGAAAGTGGCATGAACATTTGCAGAAACGCGTGCAGAATGCTAAGCAATGAATCCTTAATAGAAACGGATTTGATCCCAGTATCGTACCAGTCACCACTGTGGCAAGATGCAATTGAAATAACCCAAAGGTCTTGCAAACATTAACTCGTTTTAAAGTCATAGAAGACAAATGATGATGGAGATTAAGGTACTCTAATAGTAAACATCATCACCAGGGGGTTTTAAGACAGATGATGATGGAGATTAAGGTACTCCAATAGTAAACTTCATGACCAGGAGTTTTTGGACCCCCACAATGTCGTAAAGAAAACAAATTTGTTGATAATAAACACTCATCTTTTTTAGGAATAACCGCAGGACACTTTAAAGCCAAAGTACACTTTTTGAGTTTATTCCAGGTTAAGTAAAAATAATATATGGATTTAAAGGTTCTCATAACCTCTCATGGTCATCTCCTTGAGTTGTAAACTAGCATCTTTGTTGGACAAATACTACATACAATGAATGCTCCAGAAGTACCCCAAGGTACTTAAGGTGCGAAGGGACCAGAGGCTCTGGAGTGATGATCGGACCATACTTGAATTTTTTAATCCCTCGGGGTTGCCTAATCAATGGTTTGGGGTTCATTCGTTTTATATTCATACCTCTTAACATTATTAAGCGCACCTTGTATATCATTTATCATATACATTTTGATTGAAAACAAAGTGCCCCGTGGGCAGCACATAACCATGTCGCCTTACTCGCCTTCCTGTCGGCTGTTCTGCTCAAAATGTTGCTGTAGTAATTAGATCGCTTTGGTTTGTTGATTTAAGCATAACCTTCCCAACACACATTTTCTCAGTTGGTCAAACTCTTATCACCAGACTAGTATTTCCGAATACAACATTACGAATTTGGCAAAATTCTAGACAAGCCCGGAAAACATAACCTAGAGAGAATCAACTACCGATATTAATCATGACGTGAGTATTGCATCAGTTTTTGTTTATTTAGCGAACCCAATGGTATTGTTTTCACTTCTTATATGAGTATCGACTCATTCGATGCAATATTTTTAAATAAAGTTTAATGATCGTTGGTTTGTGGGTTAGTAGAACAGCGTATCCTATTTCAAATGATACGCTGACCGCACATGATCTTCCTTACGGACACGAACTGCATAAGCCAATGGCCGCGTTGACCCATATATTAATCTTTCGTTTGTTGATTCAATTTTTCAAATTGAAAACATCCAAACAAACAAACGGATGAAAACAAAGAAACAAAGAAGAGAACAAAATAGCAATTCAATATTGTATAGCTAGAATTTTCAGTTGGCAATATTGACACGATGATCGTGTCAATAGCCATTTCGGGCGACGTTATTGACACGATGATCGTGTCAATAGCCATTTCGGGCGACGTTATTGACACGATCATCGTGTCAATAGCCATTTCGGGCGACGTTATTGACACGATCGTCGTGTCAATAGACACTTCATATTTTTAAAGGAAAACGGTGTGAGTCGAGAGAATGTTATAACGGATGCATATTGCACTGTGGTTTTGAAATTGATTTTGGGTATCTGCGGGAATTACCCTCTGGGTGGAGCCAACGAAAAGACGTACGACTGTGTTGTGTTGCAGTTGTATACTGTGTTTTTGTTACAATTTGTTTCCGAAAATTAATTTAGGTAAATAGATTTATTTTGGGTTAACCAATTGAAGCGACGCTAACTAAATTGAAAGATTCGTAATAGGGATAGTACTCTTGAAACATGCCAAAAATAATCTCTTATGCTTAATAATATTTTTCTGGAGAGCTGCGCTACTATAAATAGCTTAATACGGGATTGCAACAATATAGATATCATGATTGTACTTCCTGTAGACATGTTAGATTGATTTGAATGTGTTGAATGATATGTTAGCATGAGGCAACTCAAGGGATGAATTTAGCCCATAGAGTATAAGAAAAAGACCTGCGCGGCAATATGTATGAAGTTTGCGTAGCAAATTTGAACTGATGTTTGACAGTATACATCCGTTTTAATCATGAAGTCTGCTCCATTGGCTTAACAAATATCGTTGTATCTGCTACCGCCTGTGCAGGGTAAAACGCTAACTTGGAGATAAAGTACCTGGTTTTATTCCTGAAAGTGGACATTGGCGACAGGGCATCCCGAAGTGTTATTTGCTAAAGAGGACAGACTCAGAATATTGTGTCGTCCAGGTCTATAAAACCTTTCTTTGAGCTGCTGGTGAACGTTGTTTTCAGGACTGGCTCTGAAGGAAGAGACGTACTGAAGAAAATTCCCACTGACTTGTGAAACTTTAATCGTACAAGCTAACCAAATAAAAATTCACTGTGGGAAAACATCTTATCGTTGACCTGCAACGCCTCTTTCAAACGCCGTAGAAGAACACTTTAAGTGAGATTCTTAATATTAGGGACATCGTTATGTTTGTATTGATTATTATAACCATTGTACTGTTTTCAATGTTCCAAATTTTGTTAATCAATGTACTATATGTGATCAACCAATGTACTGCTGGCTGTTGTTATTAATTTTTTTGTGTGTTTAAAGTGTATACCGTAGCTGACTTGGCACTTCGGGGACACCGAAACAAAATACTCTCTAACATTATATGTAGGAAAAGATATGTATGGGGCGGTGTTCATAATAGATTTACTGCGTGTGATATTTTAACCGCTTCAAGTAGTCTTAGGAACAAGTTGCGCTAAATCTGTTCTATAATCAATTTACCACCAACCACCCCCGGGTGACACTTGTATTCAAGGTGGAATGATGCGGGAACAGAACGCGTAAAAGGGTCCTTTTTTTTCCAACAGGCAATGCACGCGCGTACATTGTAGGGTGTCAAACGCGAACTTCCTTGAAAAGGGGATTTTTTTCTTAAGCCTGAAATTGTGATGTACGTGTTTTAGGGTATGTATACACACATTAAGCATAGATCAAATCATGAAAAATAATCGGTAAACAGAAGTAATGGCAAAGCAAGATAATAAAGGGTGTATTAACGACACCATACCTTGCTTACTTGTTTAGGGTAGCAAAAACAAAAAAAAAAAAAAATACTTTCATGAACGTTGGTCACCAGCGGCTGAGTTGTGACGCCGCCCTCCAATAACAATAATTTTCGATAACATTTCTCACGTATGTTAAACATTTAGATGTTTATTGGGCATCTACGTTTAAGAGACCACTCTTCTAAAAAATGTTGATCTTATAGTTTTTGTGATTTTTATCACCTGCCGGCAAAATCTGAATCGTGACTTTCTATATTAACCTTATTGTCATATCTCGCGCTGATAACCTACTCATTCACTGAATTGGCTTCCAGTGCGATAACACGCTAGCAAGTTTCGAGATCTGATACATTTTGCTACAGCTTTTAATAAATCTTCTTTCCTCAAGGATTGCTAATGTACGTCAAGTGCTCTACTAATTCTCCTAAATTATTTCGTGGAGTTAAGTGCATGAGATCAGTAATAAAACTATACTTCAAACCAGATTGCAAACTAAGGTAAGATGCACGCATCTAGAATTGGCCGCGGCTTTGCTGAGTTTGTACTTAGTGCAATGCCTTGACTTTGTATCATGATAGGTTTGAGTGCTTTTTTAGTAGAATCTTGCACACCATTTTTTTTTAGTTGCAACCACATTTTTATCCCCCTGCTTGAAAAGCAGAGGGGATATGCGAGGTGCAGGTCGGTATGTTGGTAGGGTATTGGGGTGTGGGTGAGTGGTTGATGATTGTTAGATGTGTGTTTTCCGAGTTTGCTTAGGTTGTGGTTAGTTTTCGTTTTTTTGTCGTCTCCTTTTGAAAAGTTTAAGTCCGATTTAACCAGACTTGAGGTTTAAGGTGCAAATAGGTTCTCATAGGTGGATGATGTCAAAGGTCACGGACAAGGTCAAAGGTCATCTGAGGTCTTTCCCGACTGCCATCTTTCCATGGGGATGAACGCAAATTTTATTTGTCAGTTTTTTTGTTTATAATATGATTTTTAATATGATTACATTTAGGAGGTCATCTTGATATATTGGCAAGATTTTGTACAGATGTGGATATAAATTTATGTTTAAATTGTGCTAAAATCATCCCCCCATTCTTCTGACACATTACGAAGGTATATTTTGCCGGATTGGTAGTTTAGTAAGATAAAACGTAAAAGGTTTCAGTACCCTTTGGGGAAAATGTTTCAGATTTGCAGATTCTTTTCACAATAGTCTAATTTCCTTTTTAACCCTAAAAGAGCCGGCTTTTTGGACCCATCTCCACAGCCGGGGCGGGGGGGTGGGCGGCCCCTAGTATTCGTAAACAGATGATGAACTATCACATGTTAGTACCAATGACCCTCCCGAGTCCATTGATACCACAAAAGTTACAAACATACCTTGTATGACATGACGTCATCCACAAAATGCGAAAAATCTAAAAAAAATCGCAAAAATCATGTTTTTTCCGTCGGCCATTTTTCAAGCAAAAGTTTTGAAAGTTGGATTTTTTGGCCATGATGTGTGTCATTATGCACACACATTCTCTTCTACAAATAATCAAATAAATAAGATAAAACAGTGTAACTGTATCCTAGCACAAAAACTGAATTTCTGCTTTCCGTGTAATTTCCTTTTTGGGAAAAGCTTTTCTTCGGCACGCAGTGCGGCGATTACGTAACGCGCGTCATAACCGTAGGTTCCGGTTTTGTTTAAAAATGTCTTAAAAAAAAATCGATCGCAAGGCTTCAAAGAACAAGTAATGTAGTTTTCGGCGTGAAAAATAACAATAGGTGAGATACGACAAAAAATCTCGACTGGGGAGGGGGGCGATTCCGCCGCCGTGCATTTTAGGGTTAGGGACAGAAAATTGTGGGCATATGCTGCCTTTATAATTTTAGTTACACAATTACCTTCAAAATGTAACAGTGTCTCATGGATTAATGGTAATTATTCATCTTGAACACCCAACATACTTTAAAGGTGCTTGTTCCGAGTTTTGTGTATTGTGTTCTCTACTTGGATATGGGAGCCTGGCCTTTCAACAGATAAACCCTCATGAATGTGGGAAACCCAAACGTGCGTTTTGATGGTAGAAGCAATATGCATGTTGCAAAGCCCTGTTCAATACCGTCTAAGATTGATGGTTAACCACTAAAACGGCGGGTTTTTTTTTTTAATATATCTTGTGAATGAAAATGGCTTTGAGGCTTCAAATTCAGACGACATTAATAAAAATACGGGCCTTTTATCTATATCGAAAGGGCTAGACTACTTCCGGTAAATCAGGGGGTCGCAACCTCAGATAGCATTACGACGTTGGCCAACGTCGGCATTGGTTGTCATTGGTCGCGGTTGGCAAGCCAACTCGTGACACGTTGGAACAACGTCCGCAAGTGGTGGCATTAGATTGGCCTTTTTTTTACGGCGGTAAGCCAACTTGGCCCGACGTGGCAAGAGAGACTTTGGCCCGATGAATACAACCCCATAGACAACTTAAGCCCAACGTTGGCCCGACTTTGCAAAATTGGGGGCTCGTCATCTGACGACCTCCGTTTCTGACTAAAATTTAAATTTTTTGGACAGTTTAACCTTCTCCACGTGCTTCATTAAAGTTTTCGTATTTAAGTGATGGAATTAATTGCATTTTGCTGGACATTTTAATGGGCGGCTATCAATGGGAAGCACCAGGCCAGTCACATTTCACCTGATGACACCATAGAATAAATTACTGATCTTATCATGGAATTATTTCGTCCTTGCTGTTACTAGTCGAACTTGGTTTTCATTGCACATTAACTTCAAGTTGATGAACAGCTAAACTATTCTGTATATTCCGCAATGTATTGGAGGTAAATTCCTGTAATAGAGACGAATACAACCGACCACAAGAAGGATTTTGATAAAATGCACGATCTTGAACGAAGCATTACTAATTGTTGACCCGACACTGGCCCAACTATAACAAACTTTGGCCAATGCACTGCAAAAACTTGGGGTGTTAAAATTCAACAAACCAGTCGTGTCAAGCTTGTTGGTGTTACTTTCTGGTGTTTAAATTTGGAGTTAACACCACTCGGTGTTGCTGCATAATTTTTAATTATGATGTTGGTGTTCTGTTTAATGAGTTGTTAAAGCAAGCATTTATAAGAGAATCACAAATAACAAAATCAGCATTTTCTCTAAAATATCACCGTTACAAAATGTATGTTAACACCAAAGTTTGGTGTAATTAACACCAAGGGAGTGGTCCCTATTGACTCCAAGGAGAGTGTTCAATTACACCAGTAGTGTCAGTTTGACACCCGGCAGTGTTAAAAATTTATTACACCATAATGTGGGGTAAAATTTAACACCAGCAGTTGTCATAGCAACATTGTAACACCAAATTGGTGTTAATATAACACTAACATGGTGTAATCTAACACCAGTGGGTGGGGTCCCGTATTGACTCCATCCAGGGGTGTGTTAAATTAACACCCACGGTGCGGTGTTAAAGTTAACACTCCATACTTTGCAGTGTGCTGGCCCCCACATTGGGCAAACATTGGCCCAACGTCAAAATCGATGCAGGTCCAATCGTTGGGCCGACTGACAAAATTACGTTGGGCCGACGTAATTTTTCGACGTTTGGCCAACGCTGGCGGTGACGTTGGTCCATAGTGGCCCAACGTTGTAAGGCTATCTGGAAAGACATCGTAACACGCACCTTTAACTCCAATATTTCATTTTAAATCCGACATAACCATTTGAATGTGAGCGACAATTGTGTGTTTCCATAGCCCATAGAATACTTACAAATATACCATATTTAGATGCTTTGTTATGACGTCTCGTCTCGTAGACGTCAAAAGGTCAAAATACCTTTCAAACACAAATAAATCAGCCTTGTGCACAAGAATTTATATATAGGTATAACAGATTTAATGATCTTAATCGATCTATTGGTTTTTTATAATTTGGTATGTCCAAACCAAATTACATCATAGGAAAATTATAACACCATTTAGATTATAAGATTGATACCTAATGTCCAAAAGAAGCTTTGCAGTTCAAACGATGATATGGCCTCATAGCGAAGACTCCCAAAATGACAGCATGCCCACGTCCACAATTATAACTCCTCAGGTAAATGTAATATTACATGGACTCTCTCAGTGCTGAAGATAACTTTTGTCCAGCAGTTCAAGACGAGGGAAGGTTGAATAAGTCCCCCGACGACATAACCTAAAAATATTCCACAGTTATCAGTCCAGATAATCACCACGATTTCTATTCTGTCTCACAATGAATCCTATTTTATTCCCAGCACTTTTCGGCTTCAAAGACGACAGGAGAATCATTACAGCGACTTAGCTCACGTGGAATTTAAATCCGGCACTAGGTACTGTATTAGCTGTAACTCTAGCTACTTGTTACTGTGGCTGCTGGCAAATCTTAACTCTCTTGCCCACTCTGCTTATACATCATATACACAAGTTCCCAAGTCTTAAATAGATATTACCACAATTTCATGCATCAAGAAACATAACTTTGTACTAGCTGACCAATTGGATTTCTACAGAGGTGGATATAAATTATGTTTAATTGTGCTAAAATCTATCCCATTCTCTCTGACACATTAAAGAAAGGTATAGTTTGCCGGATTGTAGTTTAGTAGATAAAAAGTAAAAGGTTTCAGGTCACCCTTGGGGAAAATGTTTCAGATTGTTCAGATTCTTTTCACAATAGTCTCAAATTTCCTTTTTAACCCTAAAAGAGCCGGGCTTTTTGGACACATCTCACCGCCGGGGCGGGGGGGGGGGCGCCCCCTAGTATCTCGGAAACAGATTGATGAACTATCACATGTGTAGTACCAATGACCCTCCCGAGTCCATTGATACCACAAAAGTACAAACATGCCTTGTATGACATGACGTCATGCAAAAATGCGAAAATCTAAAAAAAATCACAAAATTCATGTTTTTTCGCCATTTTTTCAAGCAAAAGTTGGATTTTTTGGCCATGATGTGTGTCAATGTATGCGCACACATGCTCTTACTACAAATAAATCAAATAAATAAGATAAAACATAGTGTAACTGTATCCTTAGCACAAAAAATGGATTTCTGCTGTTCCGTGTAATTTCTTTTGGGGAAATAGCTTTTCTTCGCACGCAGTGCGCGATTACGTAACGTCGCGTCATAACCGTAGGTCCGGTTTTGTTAAAAATGGTCTTAAATCGAGCGCAAGGCTTCAAAGAAAAAAGTAATGTAGTTTCGGCGTGAAAAAATAACAAATAGGTGAGATACGACAAAAAATCTCGAAGGGGGAGGGGGCGGATTCCGCCCGCCGGGCATTTTAGGGTTAGGGACAGAAAATATAGTGCATGTGCTGCCTTTATGATTTAGTTACACAATTACATGTCAAAATGTAACAGTGGTCTTCATGGATTATGGTAATTATTAATCTTGAATCACCCAACATACTTTAAAGGTGCTTGTTCCGATTTATGTGTATTGTGTTCTCTACTTGATATGAGAGCCTGGCACTTTCACATAAACCCATCAAGAACTGTGGGAAACAAACTTGCAGTTTTGATGGTAGAAGCAATAATGCATGTTGCAAAGCCCCGTTCAATACTCTGCTAATATTGATGGTTAACCACTAAAACGGCGGGTTTTTTTATTATATCTTGGGAATGAAATGGATTTGAGGGCTCAAATTTCAGGACGACAATGAGAAAAATACGGCCTTTTATCTGATATCGAAATCGATACTACTTCCGGGTAAATCAGGGGGGTCCCATCCCAGATAGCATTACGACGTTGGGCCAACGTCGGCATTGGTTGTCATTGGTCGCGGTTGGGCAAGCCACGTCGTGACGACGTTGGAACAACGTCGGTAGTTGCGGCATTAAGTGGCCCTATTTTTACGGTCCGGTAAGCCGAACGTTGTGCCCGACGTTGAACAAAAGATAGCTCAATAATCATTAAGACGCTCGACTCCAGTGTATTGTGCTCATTCATACGTATAGGCGTGCGTTCGATCCCTATGAGATTCAGCTATCTTTAGTGGGTTTCCCTGGACAAGAAATTTACCGCTTAGTTGTCCCGATTTACCCATGAGATAATTGGGAAGCTGGTCCTGGCTGCCATGGTTATCTCGATGTATGTTTTCTGATATGATCGCGGCTGATCCCGATCTGCTGCATCCCTTGAAAATGAAGCTAAATGGTTTATAGTATGGTGGGCCACAGTGATCAGCGCCATTTGTGAAAAGCCGCCTTAGAGGCCAGTAGCAGAAGGCGCTATATAATTCTCTGCTATTATTACTTATTATTTTTTTTTTATAAAGAGACTGTGGCCCGATGTAATTACAACCCCATAAAGACAACGTAAGCCCCAACGTTGCCCTATGTTGCAATTGGGGGCGTGATCTTGACGACCCTCGTCATGTTTTTACTAAATTTTAAAATTTTTGGACATTTTAACCTTCTCCTCCACGTTCACAATTAATTTTCGTCTTTAGTGTATGGAATTACCTTTGCATTTTGCTGGACATTTTATTCGGCTGCTTCACATGGGAACAACCATGCACAGTCACAATTTTCACTTCACCTGATGACACCATAGAATAATATCTGATCTTATCAGGAATATAGTTTCGTCCTTGCGTACTATTTCGAACTTTTTCATTGCAACAGTCAACTTCAAAGTTGATGAAACAAGCTAAACATATTATGTATATTCCTCAATTGTAAGTGTGGAGGAATAAATTCCGTAATAGTAGACAGAATACACCACCAAGAGGATTTGAAAATAATTGGCACGACTTGCACGAGCATTACGAATTGTGCACCCACACTGGCCCAATTATAGCCAACGTGTGGCCCATCACTGCAAAAACTGGTTTGTTAAACTTTCAACACCAGTCGGTGTCAAGCTTGTTGGTGTTACTATTCTGGTGTTTGAATTTAGGATTTAACACCACTCGGTGTTGCTGCAATACTTTTAATATGGATGTTGGTGTTCTGTTTATGATTTGTTAGAGGCAAGCAGTTATAATAGAACACAAAATAACAACATCAAGCATTTTCTACAAAATATCACACGTCAAATCTATATGTAACACCAAATTTGGTGTTAATTAACACCGAGGGAGTGGTCCCGTATTGACCCCGGATGAGTGTTAAATTACACCATAATTGTCAATTTGAACACCCGGCATGTTAAAAAATGATTATACCAAAATATATGTGGTGTAAAATTAACACCAACGTGTCATAGCATACTGTAAAAAAAATGGATGTTTAATCTAAACGAACATGGTGTAATCTAACGCCATTGGGTGTGGTCCCGTATTGACTTCCAGGTGGTGTTAAAATTAACAACCCTGGGGTAAAGTTAACCTTCCAGTTTTTTGCAGTGTGCTGGCCCCACATTGGGCAACGTGGCCCAAACGTCAAAATACGACGCATGTCCAACGTTGGACCGACGGACAAAGTGACGTTGGGCCGACGTAATTTTTTCCGACGTTGGCCCAACGCTCTGCGGGTGACGTTGGGCCAATAGTGGCCAACGTTGTATCTATCTGGGAAAGACGACGGACACACTCACCTTTACTCCTATTTCATTTTGAAATCCGACATAACCATTTGAATGTGGAGCGACCATTGTGTGTTAAAATAACCCATAGAATACTTTACAAATATCCATATTTAGCTTTGTTATGACTCCTCGTAGCTCAAGGATCAGAAATACCCTTTCAATCAACCAATAAATCAGCGTTGTGCACAAGATTTTATATATATAACCATTTAATTCTAATCAGATCTATTTGTTTAAAATTTGGTATTTTGCAAAACAACATTTACCTCTATAGTAAAATACACACAATTTATAAGATATTACTTAAGGTCCGAAGGAAGCGTTGCAGTTCAACAACGATAATTTCCTCAACAAGGAAGACTCCAAAATGACAGCAATGCAAAGTCACACTTATAATCCTCAGGTAAATGTAATATTACATTGTCGAATTGATCTTCTCAGTCCTGAAGATCTTTTGTCCCGCGTTAAGCGACGGGGTTAAATAAATCCCTCGACGACACAATATGCACAAGTATATCAAGTCCAAGATAATCACCACGATTTCTATCTGTCCACAATTTGGAATCCTATTTTTGATTCCCATCCAGCACTTTGGCTTCAAATACGACAGTAGATCATTTTTACAAAAAAAAAAAAAACCAGCGACTAGCTCACATGGAATTATAAATCCCGGCACTAGGTACTGTATTAGCTGTAACTTCTAGCTACTTGTTACTGGTGGCTGCTGGCAAATCTAACCTCTTGCAACTCTGCTTTATACAATCATTTCACAAAGTTCCCAAGTCTTAAAATAGATATTACCACAATTTCATGCATAAACATAACTTTGTACTAGCTGACCAATTGGATTTCACATAAATTACATCATCTACATTGCATCATCTCACAATTATAACTTCATGGGGAATCCCCGAATCTTGCAATCTGTTTTTGATCTCAATGCATAAACAAGTTTACTCAGTTTTCTAATTTTACATCTTGGGGAATCCCCATTCACCTCTTGTGCAATCTATCTAGTTATAAACAACAGGTGCATATCTCAACATAGCACTAGGGGAATTCCCTATTCTGTTTTCAACATAAACAAAGTACTTTTCCCGTGAGAAATCTTTTTCTCAAATAAAATTGAAAATCAAATTAATATTTTGATCCAAAAGAGGCCAATATAACAGCTTGTAGCACCATAATGGGAAAATTAGTCAAAATATTTGGCACTGGCATATGGGATAAAACATACAAGGTTTCTAATGATACCAAAATCTCAGGTGAGTGAAAATAGTGTATATACATATAAGTATAATTTGCAATGTCTAGGAAACAACATTTACCAAAAAGGTGGTCATTCTTTGGCAAATATTAGAATGCGCAATGTCATATGCAAGATCTTATGAACTAAATACTTTGTATGCAAAAACATCATAAACTACTTGAAAGATATGCCAATACTTTTTTCACGAACACAAACATACCATAAAATACTCCAGTCCTTTGTTCTGCCACCTCGAAGCAGCTATACCTCACCTCTGAAAAAAAAATCAATATTCTACATTATACAAAATACGGGTGTGGATAATTTCGGGAATAGTTCACAGTATATACCAATGAAAGGATGCCCTCATTTAGCATTCTCATGTAACCGGGTAGACGAGAGTTAATGATGTAAATTTCTTAAAGTTCGAAAGGCTGAACAAAATGGGAACGAAGCCGAAGATACGCAGTGTCCTTTTAACCTAGATAATTACTCAAGACAGGTCGAATTGCATATCTAACTGTTGTAATACAGAAATCTATACTTACGAACCTCACGTAGCCCTATCTAGGCCACCACCACCACCACCACCACCACCATCATCATCATCATCATGAAGGTGTTCCTTTCAATCACTCCTCAACTTTATGTCCCCAGCAACAACACTTCCATGATCTGTTTTCTTCATTGCTGACAGACAGATTATTGGAAGTCATTCCATTGGATTAGTGGTATTAGCTCTTGAGTAGCACGATTCATTACTTATTTAACAGTCCCAGTTGATAAACGTTGTTACGGAAAAGAAACAAGGTTGATGTGGTAACTAATTACAGTATACCCGAGACTGCATCAAATTTCCATACGAGCACGAATGTTTCGCATCTGTTGAACATCCTTTGCCTTTCATCCATGCACCTTTTTATCAAAAGAAAAGGCAACTCTTTTACAAGTACGGACCTGCTTTTGAAGTTTAGTAGTTCGCCCATTTTTAAAGAATTGGAAGTATTGGTAGTTTTGAGGCAGTTAGAGGTCCCAATATATACACACACTGTACAAAAGTATTGCAACATGCAGAAAAAAATCATAATCACAAAGTGATTTAAGATTGTACCAGCGGTTCTTAACCACACATGGCGCATTGTATGTCAAATATGTGTTTTTCAAATAAATGCTATTCCCCAGATTGCAAAAACGTTTTTATTTAAATGCCATGTTCCCTATAGTAGATTAAACCCATCGTGTCACCTCTAGTACTTTTCCGAAGGTATTAGCATTGTATGAGGGGATGTGCAGTGGATGGAAATTAAAAGTCAACGCTAAATCTATGGAAACATGTCGTCCGATAGCAGAGAAAAATCAATTTTTTGCTTAATTGAAATCATTCAAGTCAACGTAAACGCATTTATTGTTGCATTAACTCTCAATACACTCTGACTAATCGTATTTGCTTCAATGAATTCAATGTAACATGTGAGTTGAATGTCACTGGCTTTTTATCGCCCGTGTTTGGATACGAAAGAACACAAAGTCTTTGAAAATGATGGCAACATGAAAAGCCAGATTATCTCAATTCGTTCACCATGTTCATGAAACAGGTGAATCGGGCCTCATGTTTTCTTTTTTGGCCCCTATCCCAACTAATCGACGCTGTCCAAAACTTTTCCTCTGGTGACACGATGGGTTGGATCTACTATAAATATGGCGAATTAAAAAAGTTGGCGATCGATAACTTACCGATTGCACCCCAGAAGGAATACAGACACAGGAACGCTACAAATGAATCCCAAATAGCCGCTAAATGAATTGTACGAACTTGTTATGATTTGCTCTAAATGTTTACGGGAGAAAAGTACAGTGCTTGTGTGGACCAAAAATGAGATAACGTCAATGGAAGACAGTGGTCTTTTAAAAATCTGAAAATTTTGAGACATCCGCATTGCAATTTGAATGATAACTCACGTGGTTTGCGCAAATCATGTCTGAATACTTAATCACATTCCACGACAAACAGTATGATGTCAACGATATGATTAAAAAGTTCTTTTCAAGTTACCACGTGACCACTTTCTTGCCATTCAATTTCCCGAGCCCAACAGCGATGGACTTGCTCTCATCTTCCATCGGCGTTATCTCATTTCCGGTCCACACAAGCACTGCACTTTTCTCCCGTAAACATTTAGAGTAAACCCCAATAATTCATTCAGTGGTTATTTTGAAGTCATCTGTGGCGTTCCTGTGTCTGTATTCCTTCTGTGGTGTAATCGGCAAGCTATAGATTGCCAGCTCTTTTAATCATATTTAGGGAACACGGCAATCAAATCAAAATATTTTTCGCACTCTAGGATTCTGGGGAATACCATCTGTTTCAAAACACAACTTTAGCATTCAATGCGTCATATGTGGTTAAGAACCGATGTTACAATTTGAAATCATTGTGTGATTATGAAATCTTTTTTTCTGCATGTTGCAATACTTTTGTACAATGTGTGTACTACTGGTGTTTTTTTACCAATTGTTTTTTAAGACCACATAAAGAGCAAAGGGAAGCACCTTATTTAGCTATTGAATTAAAAAAAAAACATGCTCAGAAAAACTATGCTTAGCACAAATTTGATTTGAAAAAAGTGCATACCTTTGTGCAAGGTGTACACCAGTTCACAATGACAGGAATAACAGATTTTTTATCAAAAATTAAGTTGTATAAATGCCTGCTTTGTAAAGCACTGGCAATATGTATTTGATTAATTCGCTACATATTTTAAGCCTGGTCTAACGGTCGAGGGGTGAAACCACCGAAGAAGTTTTTCTCCAAACAAAACAAACAAACAAGCAAACAAAATAACAAAAATAAAAAAACAAAAAAACAAAAACAAAAAAAAAACGCTCACGTGAATGTTCAAAAGGCTTCGATTTATTGTAGAATAAGTCCAGGCTACAGATTCATTGATACCTAATATCAACCTTGTTTTATTAGATATATAATGTTTTTCAACGGTTTCTAGACCAGTTTTTTTTGTGCTGATTCTGAATCCGATGGATGCCAGACGAGCAACCTTGAGCATTTTTAATTTTTTGTAAAAAACGCAAAAAATCAAAATGGCCCCCAAAACACAAAACATTCATCTCTTGTCCACTCAAAAGTTGTGATTTTTCATCCTGTTTCGTTTAAACATTCATTGTGACCAATTAACATATGATTCTGTAACCACGTAATCAATGAATTCAATATGGCCGCCAATACAATAAAGTGTCTGATCGTGATCTATTTTTGACTGTAGGTTGATAATTTGGTATCGATCCTGGTGTTTTGGCAGTCAAGAAAATAATTAAAATCATAAGACATAATTTTAAAAATGTGATAATAAATTCCGTCATTATAGGATCCAAAGATGGCTTCCGATACTCTAAGATGGCTATAATTGATAACTGTGTCTAACCTAGTACTGCAATGTTTGTGTATATATATGTAAGTCAATCAGATCGATGTACATATCATTAGGTAATCAGTGGAATCGATGCATGTAAGATGCCATCCAAAATGGGTATCCAATATGGCTGGAAATGGCACTTACTAAGCGGCGAAAAATCCGATCACTAATAGTCTAGAGAGATATGTTTCTTTGTTTTTGGTAGGTTTTAAGCGTCCATTGGCATCCATGTTGGATATTTGATGATAAATACTCTATGATACCTAAGATAGCCTTACTGGGGTTTTTAGAAGTGATAATACAACTAAAAACCCAACAAAATATATATCTTTAGCCTACAGCGTGAATGAATTACTGACCTTTACTGATTGACATTTGCAGCCATATTGAACGCCTATCTAGGATGCCATCTTGCAGATATCAATCACTTTGATTATGTTGTGATATTTAAATTGCTCTAAAGCAGTTATAGTGATATACACAAACATGGCAGCCCTTGCCTTTAAGTAGTAATGAATTTTGCCATTTTGGAGCCATCTTAAATGGTTTATTGATTTGATTGATTAGAAAATTGTTGAAAGATATTCATAACTGTTTCAATTAATATATTGATTTGCTAAAGCATTGGTATATGTATCATATTACCATTCTACGGTCAAAAGTAGACAAATATCAGATGTTTTGTTGTATTGGCGGCCATATTGAATCTCTTAATTAGGTAGTTAATGAATCACATTTTAATTGGTCACAATGGGTGTTTTGACTTGACAGGCTAAAAAATTACAACTTTTGAGTAATTAATATATGAGTTTTTAGTGTTTTGGTGGCCATTTTGAATTTTTGCGTTTCCTCGAAAATGCTCAAGGTTTTTCGTCCGGCATCCACCGGATTCAGATTCAGCAGGAAAAACTGGTCTAGAAAACATTGAAAAACATTATATATATGGTATAACAAGGTCACATGGTCTGTAGCCTGGACTAAATCATCACTTGTGCTTATTCGAATAAAATATTAGATGGTGACGGTAGCACTTTTCCCAGGGGTAGGGTGGTCGTCCAGGTTCCAGGGTATGGTTGATGCTTCTGGCAAGTTTTTGTTTCTAATCTTAGTAAAAAACCATTCTCCTTCAAGCGAAAACCCGGCAAAAATCCCGTGTTTGTGCGATTTTTTTACAAATATAACTATTTTCAGCAAGTATTGAAAAATTTGGAACTTCTTGGGATCATGATATCATTGGTACTTATTGGTGAGTGTATTAATCGAAATAAGAGACCCATTAATAGCTGCCTATACATTGATTTATCACCATTGCGTGTTATTTTAGCAAAATTATAGGTGGGTTGCAACAATGTCTTCGGCCTTTCGTTTATATAGACCGGTAACAGAAAATGCTTTAGTTAGAGGAGATGTAAAGGCACTATTAGTGATTTTTTTTTGTAAATCAGAAAACCGAAAAAATATGATTTGTGTATGTCTCTAACATATATATACTCTGGCTTAAAATTTATTGGACAGTTTTTAACGTCATACCCGCTTCCCCGCCTAAACGGCGCACCATCGCGTTACAAGTAGACACTGTATACACGCAACGATCAACGCGCGCGTTATGTTCAAGAAATTATGAGTATAGGTATATCCTTACATACCCTACAAGTGATAAGACCAAACTACAGTGAACTCAAAGTGTCCTTCTTTGGAAAATTCGTCCTTCTTGTAATCCACATATTAAATGGAAAATTAGTATTTTTATAAGTAAAAAAGCACTCTCAAGTAGAATACTGTTTGGGACACATGCTACTGTAAGTGCTGAAAGAATCGCTACAAGGACACACCACGTGAAGTATTTAAAGCATGGATTTCAAGAGGTGTGTCCTTATAATACTAGTGGTCCTTTCATAACTGGACAACAATAAACAATTGTCCTGACTATAGACCGTATTCAATAGCCAGCCATGTTGGTGGACAAGATAGACGCATTCCAGTACTACAATACATTCACCTGTCAATGATCCCTGTGCAATCGCTAAACATGGATCGATTGACAGCTTAATGTATTGTAGTCCTGGAATGTATACATCTTGTCCACCAACATGTCTGGTGGCTGACGTCATATTGAATACGGTCTATACTAGTCTTATACTCTACGGCGGTCCGGAAAGTGTGTAGTCTGTGTCACAGACTGCGAAAGATATTATCTAAATTGGTACTGCGCGAGAAATTAACGTTATCAGTCCGTCATAGAGAATGTGTGTAAATGAAACTAAATCTCAAATATCTCCGGAAAACGGAGGGGTTCTATGGAAGTTTTGGCATCAGAGGGTCCGTTACTATGTTTTGTTTTAAATATTTATCGTAATTGGGTCTGAACCTATAGAACCTAGCGAGAAAATTGAACTTTTTGTCGGGTACTTCGGTACACGGAAAAGTTTTTCCCACAATGCATTTCGGTATTATTCCAGTCTTGAGAATTTTCAAACACTACGCCAACTTTTTTTTTCAATTTTAGAAACAGGAATTACGTACTTACCGGACCGCCGTAACTATACTCGGCGACTGAAACCCTTTGACGAGCGCGTACCACCTGGTTGTAAAAGGGGTGGAGCTATCAGCGGGTATGACGCGTAGTCGGTGACCCAGCAACAGCAGATCGCTTCGGTGGCCAATCAGAGGCAAGTGCATTTTTGAGCTGCGAAGCAAGCTCCTACAAATCGTCCAGAAACTCTGTTAGTTAGTGTGTTCGTTCGTTCGTTCGTTGGTGCGTTCGTTACGGTAACATTAATGATGTATCCATTGATGCTCAGTTTACAGCTGTCCCGGTAATTTATTTCCAATCGGCACGAACACGCTTATTTTCGCTGATTACCAATACAAAAAAACTAGCGAGTTGGTGGACGCTGTTTCGGACCTACCAAGGTCAAAGTTCCTAATTAATAACCGGGGTATTAATAAAAAAAATATTAGAACTGCGCAATATTATGTGATAAAATCATCACACTCGCTGTAGCATTTCATACCGCCATATTGGAAAATTGATTCTATTTTATCTTAGCAACGGTAAACTTTCAGGAACAAAGCACATACCTGACGATTTTCTTGGATGTCTAAGGATCATTTTATAAGCGAGGGTCGTCAGGCGAAATCGTCGGCAAAGTGCTTTTTTCATGCTGTTATGTTTACGTATGCTGGACACTTCGGTGACAGGTCAATTCGGCAACAAACCGATTCGGCGATACCAATTCGGCAACAAACCAATTCGGCAACATTTTATATGGGGAATCTTTTGCACGTGTGAGCTCGCGATACGGAAATATTGCTTGTTATTTTCTGTTCGTCTTTTCTTGTGTACAATTTTGGTGTATTATAGTAATTTTACACAATTGTGTTAGCCTCTTTTACCAGTCGTTTTTTGTAATAAAAATGCCAGTGAATTCTAACTTTTGATACCAAATGGATACAGACTTATTGCTTGTGATGTTCCTCTTTCCTTGTGTACAATCTTGGTGTATTGTAGTAATTTTTTTACCCTATTAAATCTTAGGGCTAAATGATGTTTTGCTTGGATGTTATGAGCAAAATCTGCAAAAATGTGCCCCATTTTGGTCGACCAATATTAATTTTGAACACCCACAACCTCACATGCTATTGGTTCATTCGCAGCTTCCGAGACATTCTCGGTCTTGTTTCTGCAGTAAATACGCAGCGAACCAGGAAGTACGCGCTCGTCAAAGGGTTTCTGTCCCCGACTATAAAAAAAAAAAAAAAAAAAAAACAAAACTTTTGATTGGATGACAGCCCACCCATCACAGTGGATAACTTCTCAGTTCATTGACATGTAATGGATGATATGACCCATGGTTTTGAGAGTACCATTATGTGTACAATGCCCAGATAGCACACACTATGAATTACAATATGCTCATCAACCAAGGGCACAGTTCAGTGGGTTGTACTTGTACATGCATTGATATGAACTGATCTTGTGTATTCTAGGTATCATATATTACACACAACACTCAGGGGTGTGTATTCTAAATACACTTGTGAATGAAAGATATTTAACTGTGTCATAGGAGTTGATACTTCGTTCCCTCATAGTGATAGCATTATTTTAAAACCTGTTTCCTGTAAGTTTGAAGTTTGTTATCTCGGTGCAATGGGCTGTGGTTAAAATATTTAGAATCTATTTGATTGAAAAACTACCCACAGTGTTCCACATTGCTGAACAACATAACAGGGGGGCTCTCACCTATGAAATGGATATGACTGTATAAAGACTGGCATTTCCAAACCAGTGGTATTTCAAAATTAAAGGTTGATGCATGAGTATGGTTGATGCCTGAAATATATACTGTGGTTATATCATCTCTCTAATATACGAGATGGTTTCCTATGATTTACACTAATATATTAAGTACTAACATCCTCGCTAAGCGATGGTTGTCTTTTTAAAAGACTATTCTTGTTTGTAATAAAAATGCCAGTGAATTCTAACTTTTGATACCAAATGGATACAGACTTATTGCTTGTGATGTTCCTCTTTCCTTGTGTACAATCTTGGTGTATTGTAGTAATTTTTTTACCCTATTAAATCTTAGGGCTAAATGATGTTTTGCTTGGATGTTATGAGCAAAATCTGCAAAAATGTGCCCCATTTTGGTCGACCAATATTAATTTTGAACACCCACAACCTCACATGCTATTGGTTCATTCGCAGCTTCCGAGACATTCTCGGTCTTGTTTCTGCAGTAAATACGCAGCGAACCAGGAAGTACGCGCTCGTCAAAGGGTTTCTGTCCCCGACTATAAAGTCCTTTTTGGGAGTGAATTATTCGTTGAGCATGTGGATTACAAGAAGGACGAATTTTCCAAAGTAGGACATTTTTGAGTTTACAGCTATTCCCGCAAATTTTAAATATTTTGACTATTTCGGTGGGTCACTGATATTGACTTTAAAGGTATACATGATTACCATTAAAAAACATGAACATGTTAAAATCTGTAAGTCTAAAATAAATAAATTGATCCAGATCTATCAATGTGTTCTTCTTTATAATTTCTTACAATATTATTTCAATTATAGATGTTTGACCTACACCTGCCGAGCTTCATTAGCATACATGTTTTCATCTGTTTGTGACAATATTTTGAAAATGTTAAATGCTTTATCTCAAATTGGCAAGTATGGACTTGTGTATTTTCTTGAACTCGTGTCTTTCAAGACTGGTATTTTCAAAGGGAGTCTAAAACAGGATTTAAATTAGGGTTGATCCTTCATCCATCATGGACCTTTTTTTTTCAAGATACAATGTAAGTGCCATGTGAGGAATAAGGAATGTTCTCGCCTATTACATTACCCTTTTAGAGAATGATAAAAGTAAAAAGGTCCATTCTTGACACGGGTTTTGAGTTTGAGCTTTCGGGAATATTCCAGCACAATTAACCCTTGTATGTAAACTCCGCAAGAAACATCCATATGTTTTGTTCATTTCTGGTACATTCCCCTTCAGGGTTTGTTTACTTTAAAGACGAATGTTCATCCGAATGTAGACAGAAACTGACTTGTCGTGTCATTGCATATGTTTCTTGTAAGATTATGAAAATAGAAACAGCAATGCCTGTCAATTCAGATCTATTAGTATTATTAAATACTAAGGCGTATTTTATTGAACTTGAAGGTCAACTCTTCCCTATACAGTAACTTAATATTTGACTCCATTTTAGTACTGTCTTTATGGTTGTCACAAAGTTTGTGTGGAAATCAAGTTTTATGACAGTAAGAAGCGGTTATGTTGACGGTATATTTCTGGATAGACAAGGCCCTGTCAGCAGCTTAAGGTGGGCCCCTTTAGCGTCAAGAAGCAACGCAATATCGCACTTTAGTGCGATTAAGGTATGACCAAGGAGGCCCTGAGATCAATATTATAGGGGCCCTGTCAGCAACAGCCGCCACTGCAGTAGCCAATATGACCTTGCACCTTCCGATAGAGCGCAAAATGTTATGATGATTTCTAAGCAAAGTTATCTATCTGATTTCAAATCTCGATGTTACCACTTTGCCATCGGTTGAGTAATGGTGGATTAACAATTGTAAAATGTCCAACGTTTTAAATGACTGTTACACACTGCACTGGGCAATTGTATCTGTTAGAGTTTTAATACTATGGGCCATAACGATTCGCAGGAATGGATTCGCAGGCAACAAAAGAAGTGACGTAGGATGTTAACTGGTCTATAGACATATTTGTCTGGTCCTATGGATTATAGTTTGCTATAGACCAGTTAGCAGCAATGTTTGTAAACATGTTAGGGCCTGGTATCTTGAAATAGGTCGGCTTGACTGTTACACACTGCACTGGGCAATTGTATCTGTTAGAGTTTTAATACTATGGGCCATAACGATTCGCAGGAATGGATTCGCAGGCAACACAAGAAGTGACGTAGGATGTTAACTGGTCTATATCTACACTTTTTTGTTTTGCAACAACAGGCCAACACTGTTCAAATCATCATGAGGAATTACAGTGACAGGAGGAGATGTTTTAGGAATACTAATTTATCTCAATTCACTGGATCGGTTGTAGACCCCCCTACCGAGAACGTTTAGGAAGGTTTATTGGACAAACAGGTGCAAAAGAAACGCAAACCTTTCATATATATATATAATATATATATATCATATCAGATCATATCAACTTTATTTTAATCACCTTGTGTTGCACTTGCCTGCTATCGTAATCGTGTCCCCATAAAAAAACATGCTTTGATTTCGTCGTGCACGACAGAAATTACTAAAACATCATCTTATACATAAAGTACGGCGTAATTCGCTGTTTCACTTCAGGTGTGATCTAATACTTGGTTAAGCATTGCCAAATATGTAAAAAAACCGGGTTTGCGTAGAAAATTGGGGCGCTTCTTTCTGGAAATTCTCCTCAATGTCTCCTTTATCCAATTTATCATGATTCGATTTCTTTCAATTTGTTTTGCCTCTCTGTATTTCTCGCATTGAGTTTGTACAAGAATTATGTAAATCGCTGAAGTCAGTCTTTATGAGAGAGTCCTCTATGTGGGTGGTGTATTGTGTTTTGGTGTGGATGTTGTTGCAATATTGCTGGTACGTTTTGCATGTATTTCATGTGGCGGTTTCGGTTTGTGCTTCTTAATTGGCGGCTCTTGCTGGGGGTGGCCGTTGGTATTGCTGGGAATAGTCGGTTATATTTTATTGTCTGGGTTAACTAGCGTACATTTTGTAAAAAGGGCAGGTAATTCAGATGGTGCAGGGAGAGAAGAAATAGCCCAGGAGTGTCGTGAGTCTCAGAATTGGGGATGAGTTGACAAGTGGAGTTATGGGGGGAAGGGAGTGGACGAGGTTGAAAGGAGGAAGATAGAAAAATGGGAGGGCGGGGGTGAGGGGTCACGGAGTGGTGAGTTGTTGGGGGCTAATGAAAAGAGTAAGGAAAGCGGGGGGGGCAGAAGGGTCGAGGGGGGGAACATTTGGATTAGGGAGCTTATCTAAAGCATAAATATTGAGTATGATGGCGAAGAAGTAGGGCTGTTGAGTGATAGTTTTTAAAAGGATGTAGGGAGGACATGAAGGAAAGCGATTGTTACAAAAGTTGTCTCATTTGAGCGGATGCATAATAGAATATCTCACAATGCGGAAGATCACAAAGTGGCATAATCCTAATTTGGATTCAGGACTTGTTTGATCTACGAACTTACAGAAATATTTTGTACAAACTGTAATTCTTCCTTTGAACTTCAATCTCTAGCCTTCTCTACAGTGATGGTCTAGTTGTATACCTAAAAATGTGGTTTGTATAATAAAGATTTTGTCAGTTATACACATGTATCACTTTTCATTGTAGATTTTAGGAATGAAATCAACACTCCGTCTACGTGTCTTGATCTAGTAGTATCGGGATGCGTTTACGTCTAAGTGTAGTGTATACTGATTGGAATGAATACCTATATTTTGAATGTTAAAAGTTTAAATAAATTATCTGAGACTTGGTGTAATATTATATTATAAATTCTAATACTATTTACATGTGTACTCAAAATGGATCTTATATCTCCCTTTATGAGGATTTTTTTAGAAAAGACAATTTTACCAGTCACATTTCTTTTTTTTACTGCTACACTCAATTGCGTTAGACTTAAGCATATAGACCTTGCGAAACCGAGCGTCCATTTTACTCCTTAAAGACACTATCAGTGATTCACGCAAAGGTAAAATATTAAACTGTCCTTAGGGTGACGGACTGTCTTTAACGGAATAAATTAGGGTGACGGCTGTCCTCTAAGACTTTACTTATTAATTACTGTAGAGACTTAGATTTTAATTTTAAAACATCCCACAATAAAAAAAAAAGTCTCCATAAGGTTTGAAAACGTCCCCATAAGACATTGTGTAGGTTGGCCGATCACACACCCACACACACCACGCGCGCACACACAACACACAACACACACACCCACACCCCCCCCCACACACACCACAAACACAGAAGGGTGTTTTGTGCCGAAACACCCGGTGCCGAATACCCGTTGCCAAGTTCCCTTCTCTCAGAACTGCCGAAGAACCCAAGCATTCGGCTACGGCGGTCCGGTAAGTACGTAATTCCTGTGTCTAAAATTGAAAAAAAAAAGTTGGCGTAGTGTTTGAAAATTCTCAATGCTGGAAAAATATCGAAAAAAGGCATTGTGGGAAGAATGGATTCGCCCGTAAGATTGCGTGGTTAACTTTTCCGTGTCCTGCGAGTAACCGGTCAATTTTCTCGCTGGTTCTATAGGTTCATACCCATTACGATCATATTAAAACAAACATAGTACGGCCCTCTGAGGCCAAATTCCATAAACCATTCCGTTTTCCGGAGATTTTGAGATTTGTTAAAAGAATCGCACCTGAATATCATAAACTTGTGTGGGCCATCACTTTGCTTTATGTTCACACAACATAAAGCTGTTTTCATCATACAATTGAAAAGCATTTAGTCCAAGATTTTATAAACACAGACCTTTTTTCACCACATTTTACATCAAACTACAATTGGAAAGGATGTAGCAAAGACTTTATAACAGCAGCTTCTTAAAGGGCAACGATACTATTTCAAATAACGGTGTCCGGGCTAAAAAATGTGAAAATTTCTGATTTTGCCCTGTGATGTAAAGCTTTCTACCAAAAATTCCCATCTGAAAGGATTAAGGCTTGAGAAATGTTTTTTTGGTACAAAATTGTGAAATTTCTAATTTTTCGATAGGACAATACGAAATTCAGCTATGTTTTATATGAAATATAAGCAAGTCAAAATCATATTGTTTCTCTTTTTACGACATTTCTGTCAGCCAAATACACGGTAAGAGATCTATTGAGTGTCTACTCTATATGAAATCACTATTATGACACACTCTCTGGTGCTCCAAATCTCTCGTTGCACCTTTAATATTTTACAACACTTTTAATATTGACTATTTTAAGCATCAGCAGAAACCATTTTTCTGATAGTTGATTGTTCTAAAGTGTGGAATCTGATTCACTGGATCTTATCTGATTCAACGTTTTCCACATTTAAAAATTTGCAATAAACTGGAAGAATAAAGATCAAACTGAAATTATCTTGTAGTACACCAACCATTAACTTTAAAATCTCAGCATCAGCCTGTGCAATTTAATTTTAATGCATGATTTTATTAAGTGCCGGTGGTGAATTAATGATTTTAAAATTTTCACTTAGCACAAATTAATTTGTTGACTATCACAAAATTGACAAATGAGAACCAACATCAATTAAATCTGCTTTAGGAATCTCAGAAGTTTGAGTAGCAAAAAGTCAACTGAAGTTTCCTAACTTTGACCTCTCACAGCTTTAGTTCAAGCCAAGATAATGCAAAATGTTGGTACCGCGAATCTCATGGTCCCGCACCTGCCATTCATAGCGCCGGAGAAGGATACCTCGCTGCCCCGAAGGAAAATAGGGCTACAAGACAAGTTTATTGTTTGCGGCATGAGCTTCGATCATCCCAAAAAAACAAATAAACTGACACATCGTGACATGCCCTGCCTACCCTATTTCAAGCACCCAAAAAGCCCCCCAAGTACAAGCTACAAGCCGAACGCGGAGAACGGTCCACACGACGGACCATGTGGTCCCCAATAAGGACCTGGTAGCTACAAAGGCAACCCAATGACCCCTAAACGGACTCATTTTCTAATTTCAGGATAGGGCAAAACCCATACCAACACTAGAGCAATCAAGAGCTGCCCCGCGCGTAGCCAACAAGCTGCGTTTGTTTGTTAACAAGCATATTACCCAATTGGCTACGCGTAAATTTAGAAATTTGCTGGGTGTACATTATGGAGGGAGGCAACTCTTGTCTGTGTTAAAAAATAAAGTTAACTGATAGTTATTGGCGCGAACACGCACTTCTCCAGAAAACACTCAGGTGCAATCACCTGTGTGAGTTCTTGGAACAATTAGCACGCATTTCGCGGCCAGAACAACGCCGCCAGCACACACGACAGTCCTCAAACTGAGTGATTGAACCCTCGACCTGGGGTCAAAGCTCCATACGCCGTGCCACCACCTTTAATCTTACCGCTATCATTGTCCTATCTATAACAAATTGGTTACTAGTTAACACGTATCCCACCTTTCTTGTTAAAGATCGCACCTGATATCATAAACTTGTGTGGTGAGCATAACTTCGCATTTTATTTTTTCACACACATCAATCGTTGTTTCATCATACAATTGAAAAGCATTTCAAACCTCTAACAGATTTTAGTGGCAAGCCAAGAAAGCAACAATGTTGGTACCGCCGAATATCAAATAACAACTATGAATAGTACCAATTATGACAGCCAGTTTAATTTGACGAGAGTATCAATCGTCACAAGCCAGCATGGCATACCCTGGGAGCTCCGTATCATTCATAATTGGTTTCAATAATTAATGACATCATAATCGCCAACAAGTTATATGATTTTAAAATGTATGATGCCAATAGGCAGGGAAAGACCGCCACACAAATGCAATTATATGTATAAAATTTTGCTTCACCTCACCCGCTTATCCGTTAACAGTCCCCACCTTATTGGGCAATCAGTTATCACGTCATCTACATCCTGGACATGTGTATCGGCAATCCACTGTCTCGTCATTTTTCTTCTTAAAGGTACCTGCAAAAGTCAAAAACAAACACGAATGCCAGTATTGTTGCTTTACACAAGAGATCAATGAGTCCATTTTACATACCTATACACTTAAAAGTAGCTTCTTGTGCCCTATATATGCTCAACTAACCATTTTTCGATACGTATTGGGCATATGCATTTTGGTTGGCCCCGGCTATCGCCCCAACTTGTTTAAATCGGGGCGAGAATGTTCTGGTCTCGGTAACGACACTAGTACTAATACTAGGCGTGAGTTTGGCAACAGAACCACTTAAACATCTTAATTATTTATAACAGAGATGCGCATTGGGCCACAAGATCCCACACGATGATTTGAATTGTCCTGACAAGAATTAAAGCATGCACATTCCTTCACCCTGAAAAGTGAACTTTTTGCAAGCATAATTGGGGGCCCCCAATTGTGCCATGATTCTGACTAATACTTTCAGAAAAGAAAGCATTTATACACGGCAGAATTCCCAACTCGTGGATCCATTCCGAAGGAGATACATTGAAAATGACCAAAAACGCACCATTGAAATTTGCCACGTGTAATATAGGGGTCCCAAACGTAGGATCCACCT
This sequence comes from Ophioderma brevispina, assembly GCA_023653785.1. Lineage (NCBI taxonomy): Eukaryota > Metazoa > Echinodermata > Ophiuroidea > Amphilepidida > Ophiodermatidae > Ophioderma > Ophioderma brevispina. The sequence continues at coordinate 58,083 of JAMKCH010000622.1, forward strand.
TAGAAATACAATACCCCTTTTAATTTTCACAATGACTAGTTGGTTTGCCTCAGTATTACCTGCTCTGTGTGGACTAAAATAGTGAATACCTCTACGCAATGGAAGGTTAAGCTGAACACATTACCCTGTTGCACCATCTTGCCACAGATATCCATTGTACACTACAGAACGAATAACAACCGTCTGTAGTAACGAGACGGCCTTTCAAGTTGGGATTGTTCTGGTCACAGAGAATGACATGGCTTTGCGCCCAAATGTTATTTCCCAAATAAACCACGTCATTTAGGGAAAGTTTGCCTGTCCCGAAATGTTAAATGTAAGCGAGACTGCGAAGGCTGGTCGTATTAACCTTTCTTTGGTTATTAAGTGAAAGCCCAATACTCAGCCCAAAAAACACCTCGCTAATTTTATGAACCACCTTCTTGTACAGCGATAAGTTGTTTTAGTATTTTCGCTTACCTGAACATACATCCTTGCCAGCCTCAACAGTAGCTATATACACTTAACCGGTGTTCCAATCAAAAGTTTATTGCACACTCAACCAGTGCCCCTGTATGCTGAAACCGAGCTTTCGTCCTTTCACCCTGTTATGGGCAAGCACATGTGGCCGAGTCGACATGTTTACCAATGTTTTGATTTCCTACCAACCGCCATAACTTTACTGGAGGGAGAGGGTCGGAACCACCGGCCAAAAAGGTTTGCATGAAACAACAAGGAATTTCCCCTCGTTACTTACTGGCTCCACTGCGCTGCACGGTAATAATTTCGAAACCAAGTTAAGTTAGCTTAGTGTTTGGCCTGCCGTTGTAGAGAGCTCTAAAGCCCTAACATAGGCAATTTACATAAGTTTTTATTACAATTGTTAATAAAATTGCCATCCATGCCATCGCATAATGAGACTCACCCAGGGTAATACCCACCCATGGCCCGTCCGCAACTCGTCACAATATCAACAACAACCAATAATGATTAGTAATAGTAAATATACGCGTAGGTGCCTTTTACGCTGGGAGAAATTATGAGGGCGATCTTGGCTATGGTTATATTAACATGGTTATGATTTTTATTCGAGATATATATACCCCAGTACACGCAATTAACTTCAGGCAGAACCATAATGTGCTGAGACACAACCAAACCCATATATGAATATATATACATAGATATTGGGCGATTAGTTGGAAGGAAAACGACAACGTTTGATAGTATCTCAATGCGGTAGACTGCCTTACGCCGACTAAAAAGAACAAGCATTAATGAATCCCTGATGATCGATTTAAACGCCATTTGACTATATTTCTACAAAATGGGACGTCGATTACTAGGCTCAATGGGCGACCCGATTACAACTTGATACCACCCATCCTAATTAGTTAAACTGATTAACGCCTTGGGAGGATGAGGAGAGTTATGATTTTTGATAATTACTGGTCCTACAAACCATCACGCCTAGTCATATTGCAGGCAATAATATAATCATACATACCCATTGTTCCTGACTGCAGACAAAGTATTTTGCCTGACTAACAGTCGCACGCTTCAATGCGTGCGACTGGCGCATTACCGCCCCTATTTTAGAGCAATTGATTCCGAATTCTGGAGAATTCATAATTAAAACCAATATTAATAGTGTTTGCCCGTAACTGGACGCTATGGCCCCCGCACGAACGCTGATTCACTTCAAGCTTGAACTAAAGGCAAGGCCGGGAATTTAAAAAATTACGTGGTCTAATTTTGCACGTACCTTGTATGGCTGGGGCTCATTACCAGGGAATACAGGTTTTAACTTTTCCTGTATCAAAGCAATGACAACAACCTACCGGACCACCGTATACGTACCTCACCTAAGGATCAATTTTGATCGTGTGCCTGTAAATTGGAGAAATACACTGCCTGCGCAGCCATGTATAATTAATTTACCGATAAGCGCTACAAAACTAACCACACATATGCGGACCGAGTTACAGAATCCGCGGCGGGAAGTACCACCGAAATGGGGTGAAACATAGAGGGTATATGGTATCAGGAGGAAACAAAAATCTGATCATTATTACTATCATTTCCCTAACCTTTCATTTCTCCCTCCTTGATCACTACGACGGTGCCCTCCGCTGCCATTGTGGCGATATCATGTCCCGTCGCGCCATCAAGTTGAAATCAGTCTATGGTAGTCCACTCTGGATGCCTGCACTCACTATATTATGTTCCGGAATTTTTCGCCATCTCATAGTGAAAGGTGGATCTGACATCCAGGCCTAACACCGCATTGTCTTTTTCGCTTCATCCTTTCCCTACCTCTTATTTGCAATTCCACTGCGTTTCTTGCAATCCTCTAGGTCGATAGTCCTTCAGTTGGACTGTACGGCAAGTCCAACTCGCTGAAACGGCACCATATTATCCGGGCATTTATCAATGTTCACACTGTGTTATTTCCTTTGAACCCTTCGCCAACGACATCGATTGGGTCCTCTGTACTAAGTTGATCAAAATTAAGAATCCTCCATTCGCAAAGCAACGTCTCCAGTTTGATGGGTACGAGCAAAGTCCACTCCTGCAAATGTCCACCTAAAAAATTAATGATCCGCGGGCATGATATTATCAGTGTTCACACTGGTTTATTTTCCGTTTGACAACTCGACAAACGACGTCGATTGGTCTCTTTGTTTTACTAAGTGGATACAACTCAAGACTCCACGTTCGAAAAGAACCTCTTTGATGGAAGCTTTGGAATGGTACGACAGAGTCACTGTGCTCCCGTGAATATCCACATATTATTATCAATGTTCACACGGGTTTATTTCTTGTTCAATAAAAGTAAGTGACAATGGGAGACGATATAAACCAACAGAGGGTAAAAAAGACGCGAAGAAAAATCAAACATTCCCCAAAACCCGCGCCGAATAGTTCCCTGACTAGTATGATCCAGATCAAGAATTCTCCAATTTGTGGCTATATTCCATTTTGTTTGTATTCCACTAATTACTGTTAGTGTCCAACGAGTTCGTGATTCCTCTTGAATAATTTAGCATATCCGCAGACGTTTGTCTTTTCTTTCAAATCCAGCATAATACATTTCCGTGTCGAATCTTCCTCCTGTCTTCAACTTTTCCGTACCATAATATTGGAACAAAAAAGGTTTATATTGTTCCCAATTTATAAGACGTGTTCTAAACAGTCCCACGTTCCTCGCAGAGGCTGCGAATATATCATTCTTACAAGCGTATTGCCTTTTTTTTTCCAACTCATGCGAAGATGATAGATCACTTTCCAATGGCTTTTTAAGAGCTCTCTACACAAACATCGTGTCCTGTGTGAACAAATAAAGTGACTGAATATTTTATTGGCGCGAACACGCACTTCTCTCTCTCCAAAAACACCAGTGCACATCACCTTTGTGAGTTCTTGAACAATGTTGCAAGCATTTCGCGGCCAGACAAACGGCCGCCAAGCACACCGACAGTCTCAAACTGATGTGCTTGACCCACCTCGACATGGGGTCAAAGGCCTCTCAATCGCGGTGCACACCCACGCATTAATCTTACCGATTCATTGTGCGATCTGTAACAAATTAGGTTACTAGTTAACACTTAAACCTTTCTTTAGTTTCATTTACACAACATTCGCTATGACGGACTGAGAACGTTAATCTCTCTCGCAGTACCATTTTAGATAATATCTTTCGCGTCTGTTACACAGACAACACACTTTCCGGAACCGCTTAGCATTCGCAGAGGATAAGGGAAGTGGAAAATAACGTGGCTGTTGATGTGTATAGCACATGTTTCCTCACATTTTCGTGATTTTATGGACATTCTACAATGAAACCCTCATTAAAAATCAGGCTTTTGCATTTAGGAACAATCATGTATGTCATGTAGACGTAGAACGATCTCGTAACGCCTAAAGCACCCACCTAGACCCCCTGAAGAAGAAGTCCCGCGTTCTTTTACAAGGTAGCCGATTCGGAAACAATGTATAAGTTATGTATGATATACTATGGATCCCATTGTATTGTCCCCTTTATTGATTAGGAAGGGCTATTAGTTTTAGGGTTGGTGTTAGATGGACCTATAGGACCTAGGGTTAAGTATTATCGTTAGGACTTAGGTTAGGGTTTGGTTCTTAGGGTCCCCGCTGAGTACAAATATTGGGATTAGACCTATGTGATTTTCTACTTGACAACAAGGGGTTACTGTGATAGATTTACATTTTTTTTCTGATGGCGGGGGTCCCGGGGGTCATGTTAATTTGTATTCAGTACACCAAGCCCCGATCTTCATATCAGCAGTAAATCAATATGATGGACCTAATTGTGTGTGTGGGATGGGTGGTGGATTTCCTATGCAATAGGTCCTATGTAACTTACAATTAACTGATGGTTATGCCATTTTCCAACACATCTTTCAATTTCCTCCGTCCCCTCCCTTGTAAATTGAACGGAGGGCCCTAAAATTATTAGTTTAAAGCTAATCATAGCCTGTCGTACGAGCTCAGTCAACTGAACACTTATTTCGTTCTTGTCATCCTATTCCGTCACAGCTCATTGAAAAGAACTTAGTTACTCCAACAACAGCACGCCTGTAAATAAGGATCTCTCTTTCCACTACTTCTGGGCTAACACATTGTTTCGGCAAGTACACCTGCCTGGTGCCGTTTCGAGCAGGGTACTGACGTAGCCTGAGTTTCGGCATAATAATTGGCCGAAAGACCGGGCGTTTCGGCAGATACCCCTTCCGTAACGGCAGGTCTCATGCCGTAAAACCGGGGGCTTTTCGTGTGCTCTAGCCCGGAATTTCGCGCAGCAAGGGGGACAAAGTATAGGATAATCTGCGTGAAATGTTGCTGGGCGTTCGCCGGCCTTTGACAAAAATATAGTAAACTCCAGACGAAATCGTCTTCCAAACATTACACCAGTCGTCTTCAACAGGATCAATGGAATGATCTCCGTTGTATTGACAAATCTCAAGTTCGATACGCTTAAAGGCCGCACCTTCTCCACGTATGTCCAAAGAATGCCCAAGTTTATTGAACTTACATCATCCATTCAATTAGCTTATAACCATTTCTTCCGCCAATACTTTTACCGAAGATACATTAAACGATCATCGCATCAATAGAGAATAATATTGTTGTTTTTTTTTTTTTTTTCAAAGGCGCTTGCTTCATTGATATGTAATAACCATATTTTTCAATTCTTTCCTTAAACCGTTAGAAATTACTGCCTCGGTTAAGGTCCACATTCGTATATCTTATACCGGATATTTTCTCACCATAAAAACTACACTGGCTATTTACTCTGCAGTAAATAATGGCAAAATAGCAACAAGAATCATTAGTTTTATTTTACACTCCTGGAATTTTTTTGATGCACCGTGAATTTTCCTGGCGTATTTATCATTGTTGGACAAAATTTGTATATTTTTGGAAGTAAATTACGATAACCTGGTTTCATTTAAACCACTATCATCATTTTTCCAATTCGACATGCCCATTTTGTCTGTAAATTGCTACTGTTAGGTCATACCAACACCCTTATAGTACTTCTTCTTTGCTGAAAAAATACACTTTAAAGCGGTCGTGAGGATGCCTATTCCTGGGCCTTAAAAAAAAGTCGGATCCCGGCTTTTATAGTAAAAAGCATAAAATCATAATATCTTGACAAATACGACGGTTATTCTAGCCACTACAGGGAGGGGTCTTTACTATAACAATTTCCAATACACCAGTGCAAAAAATGGTTTTTTGAGATGCACAATACGGGGCGCGATTTGTTTACATTGTGCAAATCGCTGATTCGGCCTTAATACACGTGGGTTGCAGCGACGGCGCGCCGCGGCGCAAGCAATTTGAGAGTGCTGCGGCTGCAAAGACATGATTTGTAAAGCACAGAGTCCTACGACGCAAATCCGAAAGTAAAGAAAATATCACGGTGAGACCATTATAGCCAAGGAAAACCCTGATACAATGTAATCGCTGCCTATTTACAAAAAAATATAAATATGCATTTTAAGATAGGTTATGATATTAGGGATAGGTAAAAGATCACCCACACAGGCTCAGTAGGCGTGTCACAATCTCGCGTTTAGTAGAGTGATACATAAGAAATCAAAGCGTCTTTGTAATTTGCAATAACATATTTTCATTGGGATATTTTTTATTATGAATTTGGGTATCACAGTGCACAAAGTAAGCATAATAGCACACTTTTTTTAAAGAGGAACCACCAATTTTTTATTGGTTGCCCTTGTGTTAGGATTGTCTGAGTAATTATACCTGTGACGGTATGCTCCAATTATGTATGTTTCAATAAAAGGAGGGAATTTGTGATTAGATTCGCGGACCCCCATGCAACATGACCCTGGAAACGCAAAATTTCTGTCCTGTTCATATCACGAAAATTAGCTAAATTGCCTCAAATTGGCTTGCGTGAACCGACGGAACAACTAGCGTTAACAAGTACACAGTGCTATTTCATATTGGACGAACGTTTCAAGCAGTTGTTGAATTAGATCGGGGAATCCTCGGAATTTTAATTGATTTCTATTACAAATTTACCCTTTGTCAACAAATAGAGATTTTTATCTTCACACGTATAGTTGAGTTGACATGTGGACGTCAACGCGGCAACGAAAACAAGCAATGCCGATCATATGCGTGAACACCTGGACGGGCTTAACCCAGGCGCTAGCACACATTGTAACACATCTCAAGTACAAACGGTTTGAGTGATTAAATATGAGGACAGACTGACAGAACTCCTAAAAAGTGATTCTTAAGTGCCGCAAACAGATGGCGCCTTAAGGAGCGGGGGCCAAAACAAGTTTGTACAGGGGTCAAATTTTAATTGATCCAATCATGTGAAAAGAGAAACTCGTTATGTGTTCTAATCATAAGGATTCAGAAAAGTATAGTGTAATATGTACAGCCTAAAGATTCAGCGTTATAGGCTAAAACAGCAAAAATCAATACAAAGGGTCAAATTTCAGTTGGACAGGGGTTCAAATTTTAAAATTGCTCGATTTGGATAAAAAAGGGTGCAAATTATTGGGGAGCTTCATGGCTAAAATTAAGAGAGTTGAGTGTCTCAAATGCTTGCTTAAGAAAGTAGAGGGGGTACAAGATCAAGCCCAATGAATGCAATGGATATTCGTGCTCCATACCTCGGAAAACTAATTCATTTAAGACAGTCAAAACTATTCCTTATTTTAATCCTATGAAACTCACCAATGAATTTGCACAAATTTATTAGTCCAACATCGGGGCAACTTAAATTGGACCCCTGGACCACAGAAATGAACTTATTATTGATTTTTGCCTGTTTTTAACCTATAACTCTGATGAACTTAGGCTTACATTATTACAAACATACCTTTTCTGAATCCTTATGGTGAGACACATAAACAAAGGTGTGCTTTCAACAGATTGGATAAATTTAAAAATTTGACCCCTGTACAAACTTTGTTTTGGCCCCCTCTCCTTAAGGCCCCATTTGCGCACTTAAGAATCGCGTTTCATGGGTTCCTGGCAGTATGTCCAACATATTTTAATCATCAAACTTTTGTACTTGAGATGTGTTACAAAGTGTGCTAGCTCCGGGCTACTGTGCTTTTAAAATTCGCGCTCAATCAGGTGTGATAATGCTATGGAAGCTGTAACTGTATGAGCATAGTCCTTCGCACCTTCTACATGCCAGTAGAACCAGGTGCTAACTTTGTGTTTGTAAACTTTATGTCACCTCCCCCTCATCTATAGTGAATTACCAACCTTACTGACCCAAAATCGAAAAAATGTGATGCATGGGCTAAAAATTAAATGTAAGTGTCTTATTAGCCTAAGTCCATTAATAAAGAACTGGAAAAGAAAATGATTGCGTGCATGTTGAGCACATGAAATTGAATTTAAGTAAGGGTCATTCCTTAGACCTAGAATTCATAATGCTTACTATAATTTTTGGCTAATTTGTGTATGGTATTTAAGTGTGTATTTCTCTTTGCCCGCAAAGGCTCCGACAGTTTCGATCCATATTTTGCGCCCAATTCACGGTGGTAAAGGTGCCGTGAGGAGACCTGACGGTTTAGGCGCATATATTTGTCACTAAATCCGTTCAGAAAGACTTAAAACTCACCGAAAAAGTGCTCGGGACTTGCTATGATAATTAAAACCATTTGTTTGTACGCGTTATTAAGGCGGCGCGTATGCGTGGTGCGTTGCGACGGGTGGTTACGCGTGGCAACCATTTGTTTGTACGCGTTACAAACTGCGCGTATGCTTGGAGTTTTGCGACGGGTGGTTTACGACGTGCAACGGCGCGATATACGAGTAAGACGCAATTATGCGGTCGCAAATAACTTACAGGCTCTTTATAGTGCAAACGGTGGGGGAAAGAAGAAACTGTTATGTTACTTTCGCTTGATTGTCGTATGTATGGATACTATACGGGGTCACCCAGCTTCTAAGAGATTTTGGCAAGCAATTTGACTCCGGACCAGTGTGCTCCAGGACCATATGCTCCTGGCGCAGTATTTGACTTAGAAATTATTTCTCCACTTGCTCCAGGAGTATCTTTGCCATATGCTCCTGGACCATTTGCGTATTCAAATATGCTCCTGGAGCATATTTGACTTAGTTTTTCCAGATTATTTAGCTACAAGGAAATATGTCAGGACCAGTGCCCAGGACAATGCTCCAGAGCATATGGTCCTGGAGCAGCTGTCCTGGAGCATAATTTCGGGCCAACATCTCTTAGAAGCGTTACCCCACGCCCACAGGGTTTTGAAAAAAAAAACTTATCACGGAAAAATTAGGGGGTGAAATATTGAAGTGTTAATATTTAGAATAATAGGAACTATACTAGACTAAGCGACAGGATATGCGCAATCGATGAATAAAAAAAATAACCGACACGGGATGTTGTGACGGGGGGGGGGGCATCTACATTGGCGAGAATTATATGGGAGTTTGAGGAGTATGAGACAAATATGTGGAAACGGGAACTACAGCTTACCCATGTACCCAGGAGAGCTGAGCAGACATTTGTACAACATCTCAAGTACAAAAGGTTGAGTGATTTAAATATGTTAACCAGAATGACAGGGGGGGGGGCCCCTTGAAACGTGATTCTTAGGCAAGAAAAGGTGCCTTAAGGAAGAGGGGACAAAGGACAAGGTTGTACAGGGGTCTTTTTAAATTGATCCAAAATCATGTTGAAAAGTATACCATGTTAGTGTCTGACCACAAGGATTCAGAAGGTATAGTTTGTACTATCTTCAAGTAAAGTTTAAGTGTTATAGGCTAAAAAAGCAAAATCAATAAAAAAGGGTCCAATTTCAGTGTAAGGCGGTCAAATTTTAAAGTTATCCGATTTCATAAAAATGGTGGCAAATTATTGATGTTTCATAGGATTAAAACTAAGGAATATTTTGACTGTCTCAATACTTATTACCGATGTAGGGGGCACTTAAGGTCAACGTCCATTGCAGTCAATGCTTGACCTTGTTTCCCCCTTACTTCTTAAGCAAAACATTTGAGACACTAAAAATATTCCTTATTTTGATCCTATGAGCTCCCAACAAAAAATTTGCTACCATTTTTTCCAAATCGAGCAATAACAATTGGGGGGACTGTTAAACACTGAAATTGACCCTCTTTTGATTGATTTTTGCTGTTTTTTTTTAGTCTATAAATCATTAAACTTTACGTTGTAGATAGTACAAAAACTCTACCTTTCCTTGAATCCTTTGGTGAGACAAATAATATGTTATACTTTTCAGCACGATTGGATCAATATAAAAATTTGACCCCTGTAAAAAACTTTGTCTTGGCCCATCTCCTTAATGGCCCATTTGTGGCATAAGAATTTATGTTTCAGGACAGTACCTTCAGTCTCGTCCACAAAAAAACCTTTTGTACTTGAGATGTGTGTGTACAAATGGTCTGCAGCGCCGGGGCTACAGGGGGAGTAGGCCTACTTTTGATTTTTAAAAAAAAAATACACGGAAAACTTATACGGGATTAAATATGTTGTTGAAAAAAAGTTTTATTATTAAAAAAAATACCGAGAAGACAAAAAAAAAAACTTAATATACGGAAAGTGATACGGGATTAAATATTCAGTTGCGTTTCCTTAGAAATGGGTAACTATTATGAGCTATAGGATATGATAGGTACGGGAATTTGAGGTATTAAAAGTGTTAAAAAATACAAAAATTTGCGACTGGGAGTCCTCAAGTTCAGGACGGGTTGGTGCAGTCTCGCCCTGCATTGTGTAACTTCTTCAGTGATCGCTTCAGTTTCAGTGATCGCTCCGGTTCACTAAAATAGCGGGAGCCCGCGCGACGCGCGGGCCTCCGGCTAGTCTTACTATAATTGGCTAATGGTGTATGTATGTTGTGTGTATGTATGTTTGCCCGCAAATGGCTCGTCAGTCGATTCATATTGCGCCAAATTCACACAAAATATTGATGTTTACGGCGGTGGTTTCTCCACACAATTTGGACGAAATACGTCCGAAATTGATGAAAACAACGAAAAGGTGCTCGGTTTGCTATGATCAAATACCATTGTTTGTAAGCGTTACAAGCGGCGAGTTGCCTGGTGCTGTTGACGCGCTGGCAAACGGTGATTACGCGTAAGGCGCTATACATGCATCTGCGGTATACGCAAAACAGGCTCCTTAAGTGCAAACGCTTGTGGGGAAAGAAAGAAACGGCCAAGAAAACGACATGTTATTGTGCTTTGATTGTCGTATTTATGGTATTGGTAATGTTTGATGTATGTATGTATTGTCTGTTTGTTTGTGACACAAAAGGCTCCGTCAATTTTGACTTAAGATCATTAAATTCACATGAAAGGTGCGTGGCGATACAGGGACGGATTCTAACATATATTTGGACGAATCCGTTCAGAAAATGGCTGAAAACATCAACGAAAAATGTGCTCAGCTTGCTATGGAAAATGCCATTTGTTTGTACGCGTCACTAAGATTCGCGTCGGTACGTGTGCGTTGCGGACGGATGGTTACGCGTGCAACGGGCGATTACGAGTAGGAGCTATATGGGGGGGCGGGTGGGGGCGAAAATAAACAGGCCATATAGTACAAGACCGGTGTTGTGGGGGAAAGAAGGAAACTGGTCAAGAACAACGGCATGTTTTTCGCTTTGATTGTCCTTATGTATGGATAATACGGGTTACCCCACAGAGATTTGAGAAGAAAACAAAATAAAAATTACGTGGATATGAAACATTGACGTTTTCATATTAGAAAATGACACTATATAGCAAAGCCACGAGGACTAAAAAATCCGAATCGGATGTTGTGACCGGGGGGGATGGATACTACTCTACCCCACGGAGGGAGAAGAAAAAAAATATACGGAAAATTACGGGATGAAATATTGACGCTTTAATATTCAGAAAATTAGAAATATGCTTTTAAGCTACAGGACATGATGCAAACTACCTCTACAGGATGACGAGAACTTTTATGGGTTTGAACAGTTACCCCTCTGACAGAGAAATGAAAAGACGGGAACAAAAGGAATGCCGTACCTGTTGGCCATCAGATAAGATGACAATATTATTTTCAACCACGAACCTCCTATGGAAGTTCCCAGCAATATATCAATACAAGGCTACTCACACCACAGGCGAAACATGCCATACCTGGCCCTAAGTCCCAAGCGTAAAAATTTACTGGAGAATTTGGATATATGCACTTGGTAGTTTACGATTCTCATAAAGGGGCAAAAATACCCAGCCAAAACCCTAGCGGAAAAATAATGGGAGAGCCTCGCTAGACAATGTGAACTGAATGGAGAAGAAATAGAGCGGGACACCCGATCTCATCCGCTACAGGACATTAACGGCTTAGCACATTTCAAGGAGGAAATAAACATGAAAAAATTCTAGGTAGACCTACCACCCTAGAGTAAAATCTCCGGATGAAAGACCCTTGAGACATTTACCACAGACATCCACAACTAGAACATAAGCATATTATGCCACATATGGTGAACCTAAGAAGAAATGTATAAACATTGTAACTAGTAGTGCATACAAACTTGCTCCCGAGGCGGAGACACATGTACCTGGGAGCATCTTCAGCAGGTCGGATGTAACTGGAAGTTACACGTGAAGGAGTAAAAATGTAATGTGATTGTTTAAATTTATTAAATACATGTGCAATATTAAAGGCCATACAAGAGAAAATAAAGCAAAAACGCTAAGAGCTGCTGGCTTAGAATAAGAAAAGATGTTAAATTAAGGATTTTCAAAAAAACAAAAGGCGGAAGAAGAAATTCATGAAAGCGGAATTTACCAACACGCCGATGTTATCCTAAAGGGATTGATATGAAAAAACTCAACAAAAGAAAAATTTGAAAAGGATGATACTAGTACATGATACATATAACTAGTTCATTGACTGAATTATTTGGCACATACTCAAACATCAAAAAATACATGAAAACCCAAAATTTTATTAAGAAAAAATTTTAAACCATGTCCAAAAACTTCAGCATGCTCCTCTGTGAAATTCAAGCGCTAAAAAGTTAAACAGCCCATGGAATGGAAACATAAAAAGTTCACTGAAGCCAGCTAGTACAAAATACCAATAATGGGGAAGGAGGCTGGGTGGGAGGAGAACATGGAAAAAAATTGTGCGAGATGATCTGTTCCGTGACCAACAGTTGTTGTAAATGACGAAACGGAAAACCCGATGTTGATGAAACAAACTGACAAGGCACGGCCCAATTCCTATTGGATACGAGCAACCGGAAAAAACAGGCCATCGAAACGGCCCCGACCCTGACCCAATTGACACAAGCAAGGGGACAGATCTTTCTCCTCAGGGGTAGAGAGTTGTCTGCCGATTTGCCGTCCGAAAACTCAATGATTAGGAAAATAGGGAGAAAATACGGGGATTTACGGCTGAACCTGGCCCCCAAGGGGAAGTAGGAGTTTTTGAGGGGGAAAAAGTTTAACGGAAACTTATACGGGATTAAATGTTGAGTTTTTATATTTAAAAAAAAAAATACGAGAAGAAATAAAATATACGGAAAATTTATACGGGATTAAATATTCATCATTTGACGATTCCTAAATCGGTAACTACATGGCTATAGGATTTGATAGGATTTGATAAGGAATTGGGGTTTTTCAAACTGTTTTAAAAATAAAAATACAAAATTTGCGACTGGTGTGAATTCCTTAAGTTCAGGGTTACGGGTTTAGTTGCGGTGGTCTTGCAAGAGCGTTTCACTTCTTCAGTGATCGCTTTCAGTTTCAGTGATCGCTCCGGTTCACTCAACTAGCGGGAGCCTGCGCGAAGCGCGGGCTCCCGCTAGTCATAATATAATTGGCTAATTTTGATGTATGTAGGTTGTGGGTTTTTTGTGCACGACAGGGCTCCCGCCAGTTTTGCTTCAAAGAGCGTTAAATAACAGGAAAGTTGCGTCGTGCGTGACGATTCGGACGGTTCCTACACTATATTTGGACGAAATCCGTTAATAAATGGCTGAAAAATGAACGAAAATGTGCTTGGTTGCTATGGTAAATTACCATTTCTTTGTAAGCGTTACTAAGCGGTGCGTATGCGTGGTGCGTTGCGACGGGCGGTTACGCGTGGCAACGGGCGATCAATCGCAAGACGCTATTGCGGTACGCAATGACAGGCAAACAGTGTGGGGAAAGAAAGAAATGGTACGTCATGTTTTTTCGCTTTGATTGTTTTATGTATGGATACTACGGGTTACCCCACGGAGTTTTGAGAAAAAAATTAAAATATACGGAAAATTACGGGATGAATATTGACGTTTTAATATTTAGAAATTAGGAACTATATAGGCTTAAGCTATAGGATATGCTGCAAATACGATTACGGGATGTTGTGACCGGGGGGGGCATAAACTACAGGATGGCGAAAACTGTATATGGGAGTTTGAGGAGTTATGAGAAAATACGGGAACTACGGGTTACGGGAGTACTTTTGAGAAAAAAAAGTACACGGAAACTTATATTGAAGTTTTATTATTTAAAAAAATACGAGAAAAAATAAAATTATACGGAAAGTTATACGGGATTACATATTCAGTTGACATTTTCTTAGAAATCGGTAACTACATGAGCTATAATAGGATATGATAGGTACGGGAATTTGAGTTATTAAGAGTGTTAAAAAAACAAAATGTTGCGACTCGGGGAGTCCTACAGTTCAGGGTGACGGGTTTGGTTGCGGTGGTCTCGCCATTGTGTGTCAATTCTTCAGTGATCGCTTCAGTTTCAGTGATCGCTCCCGTTTACTCAACTAGCGGGAGCCCGCGCGAAGCGCGGGCCTCCCGCTAGTCTTACTATAATTTGGCTAATGTTGTGTGTATGTATGTATGTGGGTTTGTGCACGAAAGGCTCCGCCAGTTTTGCTTCAAAGAGCGTTAAATTCACATGAAAGGTGCGTGACGATTCCGGACGGATCCTTAACTATATTTGGATGCAATCCGGTCATAAATGGCTGAAAAATCAACGAAAATGTGCTCGGTTGCTATTGTAAATTATCATTTGTTTGTAAGCGTTACTAAGCGGTGCGTATGCGTGGTGCGTTGCGACGGGCGGTTAAGCGTGGCAACGGGCGATCATGCGTAAGACGCGACGGGCGGTTACGCGTGGCAACGGGCGATCACGCGTAAGACGCTGTATGCGGTACGCAATGACAGGCAAACGGTGTGGGGAAAGAAAGAAATGGTCAAGAACACGTCATGTTTTTTCGCTTTGATTGTCGTATGTATGGATACTGCGGGTTACCCCACGGAGTTTTGAGAAGAAAAAAATAAAATATACGGAAAATTACGGGATGAAATATTGAGGTTTTAATATTTAGAAATTAGGAACTATATAGGCCTAAGCTATAGGATTTGCTGCAAATACGATTACGGGATGTTGTGACGGGGGGGTCATAAACTACAGGATGGCGAGAACTTTATATGGGAGTTTGAGGAGTTATGAGAAAAATATGTGGAAAATACGGGAACTACGGGTTACCCCACGGGGAGTACTTTTGAGAAAAAAAGTACACGGAAACTTATACGGGATTAAATATTGAAGTTTTATTATTTAAAAAAATACGAGAAAAAATAAAATATACGGAAAGTTATACGGGATTACATATTCAGTTAACGTTTCCTTAGAAATCGGTAACTACATGAGCTATGATAGGTACGGGAATTTGAGTTATTAAGAGTGTTAAAAATACAAAATGTTGCGACTCGGG
>JAMKCH010000623.1:0-43992 GCA_023653785.1 Ophioderma brevispina
TCTCCAGACAAAGAGCGCTCTGATGACTCAATCATGCGATGCATCCCTATGCAAGGTGTCTATGGGATAGTCACAGATTTGAGATCGTGGTCAGGAAGGGGTTCATTTGGGTATATCGTGATTTTATATGTCCAAGCGGAATTTGCGCACGGTTTCTTCAAAATGACAATATTGTCAGCCAAAATTAAATTTCATGTGCCAAAGACATCAGACGTTATTGAATAACAAAACCAGCCCGTTCCATCAACGCGAAAGACCCCAAAATCCATTCTACTATCGCCAAGTTTCAATATTGACTATATACAGTATTCAGGCATTACGTCGTCTGCTAGACCGCGTACTGATATAGGTTTGCGCGGTCTATCGTACGATTTGGGTTTGTAAAATTAATCAATTTTGCCGCTTTTCCAATAATTATGTCAATGCAGAAATTCACAGCTTTCATTTACACCGATTTTACTTCCTAAGTCAAATAGTCGACAAGATATCGAATAATAAACAGTGGCATGTGTTTTAAAAAAGGAAGGAAAGTAATTAGTAATTACGAGATTTTTGCTGAACTATTTAGATCCTCCCCCCCGATTAGGCTCCTCCCCCCCACAACACTCAAAACACCAATATAATTCATTTTCGTGCAAAAAAAATAAGCCACTTCATGGTCGTTCTAGAAACTGTTGCCGCATTTGTTTGATTGAGTCCGGTTTGCCGTTTGCGATCTATCTAGCTAGCTACCGGTTAAGAGGAACCTTTGATTTTTACACAGTCGAGGAACTGGCCTGTGTATTCTTCTGTACTGGTTTCTTTAACAGTCGAGGAACTCGACTGTGTTTTTTTTTCTGTTACGTTTTCTTTCTTTCTTCTTCTTCTACACAGTCGAGGAACTCGACTGTGTTTTGTTTGTACGCGTTTCTATTACAAAGGCGGGGGAACTCGACTGTGTTTTGGTTCTGTACGGTTTCTTACACAGTAGGGAACTCGACGGTTTGTTTCTGTACGGTTTATTTCTTTCTTTCTTCTTCTTCTTTCTGTCTAAATGCAAATATCTCAGACATTGAACATTCCATATTGACCAAAAAAATGGAATCAAGGACAAGTACATGACAGAAGGGAAAGAAACTTTTGACATAACCCGATTGGTGTCAAAGGTCACGATTAGGGGCACAGGGGTCGTCAAACAACCTTAACCAATTTAAAAAATGAGAATAGCTCAAAAGCTAAAAACGTATGGATGATGGTCATCTTGAGGATGATCAACACTACAAAAAAGTCAATTATGATTTTGTCATATGAAACATGATTTAGGGTCAGAGGTCAAAATACAATCAAATTACGGTACACTTCAAATCACTATCCTTTTACCAGCTTACATGTATGATCACGTGACTCATGTATGTGATGCAGTTGACACCCTACACAAAACGTTACTTAATGACATTTTTTTGTTAATTCAAAGGTCATCTGGGGTCACTAGGTCAAAGTACTTTACTGTGTGTAATTTAAAACAAGGTCAAAATAACATTTTACAAAAAAAAACTTTTTATCCCATCTTGTAGTACATGATGACAGAGGTCAATAAAGTCAATTATGACCCCATCACCTGGACCCTGGTTTAGGGGTTCAAGGTCAAAATATCAAAGTAGTTACACTTTCAAAAATCACTACTCCTTTTACAGATACATAGTATGATCATGTGATCATGTATGTGAGCAGCTTGGGACCCCCCACAAGTTACTTAATGACATTGTGATCAAAGGTCATACTGGGGGGTCACTAAGGTCAAACTCTTTAATGTGTGTAAAATTTAAACCAAGGTCAAATAGAAAAAACTTTTTATCCACCTTAGTACTTGATGAGAGGGTCAATAAAAGTCAATCATGACCCCATCACATGACCGATGGTTTAGGGGTCAAAGTCTCAAAATGCTTCATCAATTAATACACTTTCAATTCGCTACTTCTTCTACAGATTACATCGTATGATCTCTTGACTCATGTATGTGGTGTAGTATTGCATCCCATACAAAACGTTTCTAATTGATTGTTTTTTTATTCAAAGGTCATTTGGGGTTCACTCAAAGGATGTCAAGACGAATTTTCTCTAAAAATGCTCCTTCTACAAGTTCCGGTCTGAGGCAGTCTGACTGTTGTGTTCAGATCTGCACACAGATTAGTTTTCTTCTTTCTTTCTTATTCTTCTTCTTTTCTTAACATGCTAATATCTCAGACATGGCCATCCCATAATAACCAAAACTTGTAAAAGGGGGACAAGTACATACACAGAAGAAAACTTTTGACATGACCCGGATTGGTGTCAACGGTCACGATAGGGTCACAGGGTGTTCCAACAACGTTAACCCATGCAAAAAAAATCTAGAATAGCTCACTCAAATCTCAAAAACTAATGCTGTCATCTTCTAGTACTTGATCAACAATACAAAAAGTCCAATTGATGACTTCATATGACACGATTTAGAGGTCAGAGGTCAAAATACATCAAATTACGTTACACTTCAATCACTACTTCCTTTTACCAAAATACATAGTAGATCACGGGACTCATGTGTATGTGATGCAGATTCTTGAATCCCCACAAAAGGTACTTACATGAACTTTTGATCAAAGTCATTGCGGTCACTAAGGTAAAATACCTTTAATGTGTGTAAAAATAAACAAGGTCAAATAGAAAATCTTTGATCCATACTGTGTACTGATTTTGAGAGGTTATTAAAAGTCAATATGACCCCATCACACGACCAATGGTTTAGGGGTCGTCACAGGTCAAAAATACCTCAAAATAGTTACACTTCAAATCACTACTCCTTTTACGATGACCTAGTATGATCACGTGACTCATGTATGTGGTGGCAGCGTGACATCCCCACAAAAGTACGTAATGACATTTTGGATCAAAGGTTCATTGGGGGTCAGTAAGGTCAAAGTTCTTTATGTGTGTAAAATTTTAAAACAGGTCAAGAGAAAATCTTTTTATCCATCCTGTAGCAGTACTGATGAGAGGTCCAATAAAAGTCAATCATGACCTCATTAACTGACCATGGTTTAGGGGTCAAGGTCAAAATACATCACATACGTCCACTTCAAATCAATAATCATTTACAGATTACATAGTATATGCACGTACTTGTATGTGATGCAGCTTGACATTCCCACAAAAGTTACTTCAGACATTTTGATAAGGGTCATCTGGGGTCAATTTGGCCCAAATGCAAAATAAGACAAAATCAAACCAGGTCTAAATTGGGTTTCTTGGCCGCCACTGAAAATTTAGTGAGCACGGTACAAAATCCCTCAGCCCTGAAAATTGCGTGCAACACCGACTATGTTCCTAAAAACCTAGAGTTTGAGCGTAATGGTTTTAGGTCTTGTGCGCGGATATTTGTCCCAGAGATTTTCTTTTGAAGATATTCATGTGCGATTCTTTCATAATTTAACTTGTATTTTAAAATGGACAGAAAGCGTCTTGGCGGTATGGTATGATACGGCGACATATGTGAACCGAGTTGAAAACACCATAGAACTGATACCATTTTTTTTGGTTTACTGGCTATTTATATAGAGTTGCTAGGGGCCACGTTGCTTTATGCGTTCTCTGTATCTGTCATAGCGTTGACCCTGCGTACCAGGATGCCAATGGTTTTGGGGGTATAATTA
Source organism: Ophioderma brevispina (assembly GCA_023653785.1). Lineage (NCBI taxonomy): Eukaryota > Metazoa > Echinodermata > Ophiuroidea > Amphilepidida > Ophiodermatidae > Ophioderma > Ophioderma brevispina. The sequence goes on from JAMKCH010000623.1 coordinate 3,669, forward strand.
TATAATAGGGCTGTTGTTTTGATTATTAGATATGTAACGGTTGCGCATGGTTAAACCCCCCCCCCCCACACCCGAGAATGTGAATGGCGCGTATGTTCAAGGGTATTATGTTTGATAGAGATTACTTTTGCCGGGGAAGTTTCTGGAGTTTTGAGTTATGCACAGTAATTTAACAGAAGCGTATGATTGATGTGAACTCAAGTTTTTTTTAATTGATCATGATATTACTAAGAGTTTTTGAACAAGGTAGAGATTAGATTATTTTTTACATGTCATGGGACCCGAGACCTGCCATAGTAATGCATGTAAGCAGGTTTTCACAAATACCGTTTTGAAATCCCCAATGCCCAAATCGAGAAGATCGTGTCTTTCCTCCCTGTACAAGAACCATGTATAGTCTCACAGCTGTGCGCGTACGCTGTTGTTGTGACAACAGAGATACAGACTGCTTGCTGCTTTGCCGTTTTTTAGTTATAAACGGTAAGAGATGAATCGAATCGTAGTTTGGTGTCAGTGTCAGGTTACAGGTCACGTGTCAGGTACAGATACAGTTTGCTCTTCGGGGGCGACCGATATTATGAAAATCCGACTAGGTTAAATCAAGGTCTTTACATGACCCGGTTGCCAAAAGTTGCTATATTTTTGTCCAAAAGACACTGTTTATTTATGTTAAAACAGTACAAACTTTACCTTTACCCCCTTGATTCAAAAACCGACGACGATGACGATAATCGGTTGTTTTTTTTTCCAATGTAGGAATACGTAAGTCATTTTTACCTGAATGGTCCCCCGAAGCCAAAATAATAAAACCAAATCAATGGCCGTGGACGTGACGTATCAATATCTTTATTTTTCCAAAAATTGGGGGGCCCCTGTTATTCCATAATAAAATTCCTTTTTAAGATTCAACATCTGTATATTGTTCTTTAATAATAATATTCAATTGTACCCCGCATGAATGTGAAAAAGATGGTCCATAAGTCTACAAACATGAAAAATAGTCAGTCGGCTAAATTACCTTCGTGGAACTGAATGAGCAGACGGATCCCTGTGTTAGTTTTAGCTTACAGCCACTTGCGCGGCTGCGGGGGGTAGGCGTATCTAGAGCAATGAAATTTGCAGGAGAGAATTTCGAATTCCATGATCTTTAAAATATCTCCTTTGAACCACACTGATAAGTCTAGCACAGTTATGACAGAAAAATGACAGTATATTTATTGCGCGTCTTTAACACCATAGAATCTATGTACACGTGTACTGGGTATTTATATAGCGTGCTTATTCAGTATTGCCTCTCAGGAGAGGCCAAATAAATCAACCCCCCGACAGTTACCAATTAAATTTTGATCAAAGGTCGTTTGGGGTCAAATGAGTCCAATACCTGTTTCATTTAAAATGCTACTTCTACAAGTTCCGGTCTGAGTTACTCTCGACTTTGTTCAGATCTGTACACAGATCTATTACACAGTCGAGGAAAACTCGGACTGTTGTTTTGTTCTTACCGGTTCTTTCTTCTTTCTGCTTCTTTCTTTCGTCAACATGCTAATATCTTAGACATGGAACATCCCATCATAACCAAAACTTGTCAAAAGGACAGAGAAATACACAGAAACTTTGACATGACCCGGTGGTTATGGCAAAGGCACGATAGGGTCACAGGGTCAAAAACATTTAACCATGAACAAATCTGAAGTAGCTCAAATCTCAAAAACTAATGCTGTCATCTGTAGGACTGATCAACACTACAAAAAAAGTCAATTATGGAACTTTGTCATTATGACACATGATTTAGACGTCAGAGGCAAAATACAGAAAATTAAGTTACCACTTCAAATCCCTACCTTTTACAAATTACCGTATGATAAGTAGGTAGATGCATGTGGTGCAGTTGACATCCCACCCAACAAAAGTTACTTAATAAATTATCAAAGGTCCATCTGCGGTCCACAAGGTCAATGACCTTTACTGTGTGTAAAATGTAAAACAAGGTCAATAGAAAACTATGTTATCCCATTCCTGAAAATACTTGATGAAGAGGTCAATAAAAGTCCAAGTATGACCCCATCAAATGACCCCCATTGGTTAGGGGTCAAAGGTCAAATACATCAAATTACGTTACACTTCAAATCACTACTCCTTTTACAGACTACATAGTAGGATCACGTGATCATGTATGTGGTGCTGCAGCTGACATCCCCCACAAAAAGTTACTTAATGAAATTTTGATCAAAAGGTCATTGGGGCAAGGTCAAACTCCTGTACGTGTGTCAATTTAAAAACAAGGTCAATAGAAATCTTTTTATTGGATCCTTCTGTAGTACTGATTGAGAGGTCAATAAAAGTCAATCATGACACCATCACATGACCCATGGTTTAGGGGTCAAAGGTCAACAGACTTTCAAAATTACGTTACACTTCAAATCCAACTACTCCTTTTACAGATTCACATAGTATGATCACGTGACTCAGTATGTGGAGCTTGCGTCCCACACAAAAGTTACTTAATGAAAGTCTTGATCAAAGGTCATGTAGGGTCACTCTAATGTCAATGACCTTTACTGGGGGGAAGGATCGCCCCTATTTCCTCAACATTCTTCTTTCTTCTATAAATCTCCTCCCCCCACCACCCTACCGCACCCTCTCAACATTTCACCGACCCCCCCGTCCTAACCCCACGTCCCCTCTTCCCCCCCATACTCTTCCTCTTGCTTTCCACTACCCCTTCTCCCTCATCTCCCTCGCTCATTTTCCCATCCTTTCATTTTTACCCTAAAACAAGTTCAAAAGAAAATCTTTTTATCCCATCCTGTAGACCTTGATGAGAGGTCAATAAAGTCAATTATGACCCAACACCTGACCATGGTTTAGGGTCAAAGTTCAAAAATCCAAATTACGTGACAATTCAAATCACTAATTCTTCTACAGATTACATAGTATGATATCGGTGGGAACTCATGGATGTGGTTAGTTTGAACCCCCCTAACAATGGCTACTTAATGATTTTTATCAAAGGGTCATCTGGGGTCACTAGGTCAATGACCTTACGTGTGTAAAATTAAAACAAGTCCAAATAGAAATCTTTTGGTCCCATCCTGTAGTACTTATGAGAGGTACAATAAAAGTTCAATCATGACCCCCTTCACTTGACCCATGGTTTAGAGTCAAAGGTTATAATACTTCAAATTACGTTACCTTCAAATCACTACTCCTTCTAAAGATTACATAGTATGATCACGTAACTTGTGTGTGGTGTAGTTTGGCATTCCCTACAAAAAGTTACTTTAATTGAACTTTTGTCAAAGGTCATGTCGGGGCACAGGAGTCCAAGACCTGATTTTCACATAAAAATGCTACTTCTACAAGCTCCGGTCTCAGCATTCTCGACGTGTTCAGATCTGTACACGGATCTAGTTACAGGAACTCGACGGGTTTTGGTTCTGTAAGGTTTCTTTCTTCTTCTTCTTCTTTCTTTCTGTCAACATGCTACTAAACTCCAGACATGGAACATCCATAATACCAAAAACGGTCAAAAGGACAAGTATATACACAGAACTTTTGACATGACCCGAGATTGTGTCAAAGGTCACGATAGGGTCAAGGGGTCCACCACGTGAACCATGCAAAAAATCTAGAATTAGCCAAATCTCAAACTAATGCTGTCATCTGTAGGAATTGATCAACACGACAAAAAAGTCAAATTATGACTTTGTCATATGACACATGATCTTGATTTATGAGGTCAGAGGTCAAAATACATTAATACGTTACACTTCAAAAATCTCATTTTTACAAATTAATAGTAGGATTAACGTGAATCATGTATGTCGTGCAGTTTGACATCTCCCACACAAAGTTACTAATTAAATTTTGAAAAATCTTTCTTTTTTCAGTTGTGCATTTTGTGATTTTATCTTGTTGTAAAATTTAAAAACAAGGTCAAATATAGAAAATATTTTATCCCAACTGTAGGTACTTGATGAGAGGTCATAAAAGTCAATTATGACCCCAGCACCTGACCCATGGTTTAGGGGTCAAAGGTTTCAAAATACATCAAATTACGTCACAATTCAAATCACTATTACTCCTTCTACAGATTAAATATTATGATCACGTGACTAATTTATGTGATATTGCAGCTTGCCACCCCCCACAAAAGTTACTTAATGAAATTTGATCAAACGGTTCATCTGGGGTGTTACTAAGGTCAAAGTACTTTATGTGTGTAAAATTAAAACAAGGTCAAATAGAAAATTCTTTTTATCCAATCCTGTTAGTACTTGATGAGGAGTCAATAAAAGTCAATTATGAACATCACCTGACCCATGGTTTAGAGGGTCCAAAGTCAAATAACACATTCAAAATTAAGTTACACTTCAAATCACTACTCCGTTTACAGATCACATAGCATGATCACGTACTCATTTATGTGATGCAGCTTGACACCCCCAAGTTACTTAAAGGTTGCAAAGAGAGATTTCAAATCACAGCGTGTTCCCACCTAAAAAGTGAAAAAAATCTAATTTTGCCGGGAAGTAAAGCTTTCCATCAAAAATATCCCCATTTGAAAGGATTGGCTGAGAAATTTTTTTTGGTACAAAAATGAAATGTTTACTTGTATAGGGAGCAATATCAAATTCCGCCTATGTTTTATATGAAATATACGCAAGTCAAAATCACATTGTTGTCGTCTTTAAGACATTTATGAAGCCAATACACTGGCTAAGAGATTATGAGGTCTGATCTATATTGAAATACTATTATGACACAATATCTAGTGCCTCAAACTCTATCCTGTTGCACCTTAATGACATTTTCATCAAGGTCATATGGGGATCACTAAGGTCAAAGTTACTATACTGTGGTCAAATTAAAACAGGTCACAAATAGGAAAATATTTTATCTCATCCTGTAGTACTGATGAGAGTGCAATAAAAGTTCAATCATGACCCTCACCTGACCCATGGTGTAGGAGGTCCAGGTCAAAATGCTTCAAATTACGTTACACTTAAATCACACTTCTTCTACAGATTACATAGTAGGATCTCGTGACTGATTGTCTGTGGTGTAGTATGCCATCCCCCTACAAAAGTTACTAAGATTTTGATCAAAGGTTCATTGTGGGGGTCACAGGAGTCCAAGACCTGATTTTCACTAAAAAAGTTACTTCTACAAGTTCCGGTCTGAGCAGTCTCGACTGTGTTCAGTTCTGCACACAGATCTAGTTCTTCTTTATTCTTTTTCTGTCAACAGCTAATATCTCAAGAAGGAAACATCCATAATAACCAAAACTGTTCACACAGGGACAAGTACATGCACAGAAACTTTTGCCACGACCCAATTGGTGTCAAAGGTGATACGACTAGGCGTCACAGGGCAAATTGTCACACCCTGAACCATGCAAAAAAAATCTAGAATTACTATCCTTTTACAGATTACATAGTATGATCACGTGACTCATGTATGTGTGTAGTTTGACACCCCCTACAAATGCTACTTAATGAATTTTTAATCAAAGGTCATCTTGGGTCACTAAGGTCAATTGACTTTACTGTGTGTAAATTTAAAATCAAGGTCAAATAGAAAATCTTTTGTGTCCCATCCTGTAGTCTTGATGAGAAGGTCCAATACAGTCCATCATGACCCCCTCACTTGACCCATGGTTTAGAGGTCAAAAGGTTCAAAATCACTTCAAATTCTTACACTTCAAAAGCACTATCCTTCTACCGATTACAAAGTATGATCACGTAACTCATGTAAGTGGTGTAAGTTTGGCATTCCCTACAAAAGTTACTTAATGAAATTGTTTGATCAAAGGTCAGTTGGGGGCCAGGAGTCCCAAGACCTGTTTTTTCACTAAAAATGTACTTCTAACAGTTCCGGTCTCAGCATTCTCGACTGTGTTCAGGATCTGTACACAGATCAGTTACAGGACTCGACTGTGTTTGTTTCTGTACGTTTTCTTTCGTCTTCTGTCTTCTTTCTTTCTGTCAACATGCTAATATCTCACATGAAACCCATAATAACCAAAACTTGTCAAAAGGACAATATATACACAGAAACTTTTGACATGACCCGATTGGTGTCAAAGGTCACGATAGAATCACAGGGGTCAACAACATTTACCATGCAAAAAATCTAGAATTAGCTCAAATCTCAAAACAATGCTGTATCTTGTGGACTTGATCAACACTACAAAAAAGTCATTAATGCTTTTCATGACACATGATTAGAGTCAGGGTCAAAATACAAACTTAAATTTACGTTCCCTTCAAATCACTACTCATTTTAACATAATTACATAGTATGCCACGTGAATCATGTATGTAGTGCAGCTGACATCTCCCACAAAATTTACTTAATTAAATTTTGATCAAAGGTCATCGGGTTCATTCAAGGTCATGACCTTATACTGTGTGTAAAATTTAAAACAATGTCAATAGAAATTCTTTTTATCCCATCTGTAGTACTTGTGAGAGTTCCCAATAAAAGTCAATTATTAACCCATCACCATCACCTAACCATTGTTTAGGGGTCAAGTCAAAATACATCAAATTAATACTTTACACACACTTCAATCACTACTCCTTTTACAGATATCATAGTATGATCACTTGACTCATGTTTGTGATGCAGCTGCCCACCCGGGGGCCCCCCAAGTTCTCTTACAGGGTGCAACGATAAGATTTTCAAAAATACCGGTGTCCCAAAAATGTGAAAAATCTAATTTTTGCCTGGAAGTAAAGCTTTCCATCAAACATATCCCCATTTGAAAGGATTAGGCTGAGAATTTTTTCTTTGGTACAAACATGTGAAATGGTTTCATTTCCGTATAGGAGCAAATACGAAATTCAGCCTCTGTTTTATATTGAAATATACGCAAGTTCAATCACATTTTTTCTCTCTTTTAAGACATTTCTGAAGCCCAATTACAAGGTAAATAGATCTATTGAGTGTCTGATCTATATGACATTACATTATGACCACAATATCTAGGTTCCTCAAATCTCTGTTGCACCTTAATGAATTTTCAATCAAAGGTCATCTGATCACTAAGGTCAAGTACTTTTAACTGTGTTTTCAAATTTAAAACAAGGTCAATAGAAAATTTTTTATCTCATCCTGTAGTACTTGATGAGAGTGCAATAAAAGTCAATCAATGACCCCATCACCTACCCATGGTTTATGGGGTCAAAGGTCAAAATGCTTCAAATTACTTACACTTCAAATCACTACTTGCTTCTACAGATTACATAGTATGTCTCGTGACTCATGTAATTGGTGTAGTATGCCATCCCCTCCAAAAGTTCTTAATGAGTTTTTTTATCAAGGTCATTTGGGGTCCACAGGAGTCCAAGACCTGATTTTCACTAAAATGTTACTTCTACAAGTTCCGGTCTGAGCATTCTCGACTGTGTTCAGATCTGCACACAGATCTATTTCTTCTTTCTTCTTTCTTTCGTCAACATCAATATCTCAGACATTGCACATCCCATACTAACCAAAACTGGTCACAATGACAAGTACTGCACAGAACTTTTGACACGACCCATTGGGTCAAAGGTCACGATAGGGTCACAGGGTCTCAACAACCTTAACCCTGGAAAAAAATCTAGAAATTCTACTCCTTTTACAGATTAACTAGATGATCACGTGACTCATGTATGTGGTACAGTTTGACATCCCCCACAAAAGGTACTTAATGACATTTTGATTCAAAGGTCATCTGGGGTCACTAAGGTCAAGTTCCTTTACTGTGTGTAAAATTTAAAACAAGGTCAAAAGAAAATGTTTTTACACTCCTTGCGTACTGATGAGAGTGCGTCAATAAAAAGTAATTAGGAACCCATCACCGACCCAGGGTTTAGGGGTCAAAGGTCAAAATACATAAATTACGTAAAGTCAATCACTACTCTTTTACAGATACATATGATGATCACGATGACTCATGTTGTGATGATGCCAGCTTGACACCCCAGTTACTTAACGATATAGGTTGTGCAACGAGAGATTCAAATACAGGTGCTCACTAAAAATGCTGCAAAATCTAATTTTTGCCTGCGATAGGTAAAGCTTTCCATCAAAAATTCCCCATTTGAAAAGCGATTAGGCACAACTGAGAAAGAAATTTTTTCTTTGGTACAAAAAATGTGAAATGTTTAATTTCGTATTGGAATAAGTGAAGCCAAATACGAAATTCAGCCTATGTTTTATATTGAAATATACCGCAAGTCAAAATCCATTTTTTCCTCTTTTAAGACATTTCGAGCCAATTACAAGGTAAGAGGGATAGAGAGCTATTGAGTTTTGCATCTATATGAAATTACTATTATGACACAACATCTATGGCGTGCCTCAAAATCTCTCGTGCCACCTTTAATGACATTTTCATCAAAGGGTCATTGGGATCACTAAGTCAAAGTACTGTTACTGTGTGTCAAATTTAAAACAAGGTCAAATAGAAAATCTTTTTATCTCATCCTGTTAGCTACTTGATTAGAGTGCAATAAAAGTCAATCATGACCCCATCACTTAACACATGGTTTAGGGTCAAGCGTCTAAATGCTTCAAATTACGTTACACTTCAAAGCACTAATCTTATACAGTATACATAGTATGATCTCGCTGACTCATGTAGGTTGCCGGGTGATGCCCCATCCCCTACACAAGGTACTTAAGATTATTATATCAAAGGTCATTTGGCGTCACAGGTTCTGTCCAAGACCTGGGCATTTTCACTAAAAAATGTTCCATTCTACAAGTTCCGTTGAGCCGAGTCTCGATGCTGCCTTAGATATGCACACAGATCTCGTCTTCTTTCTTCTTTCCTTTCGTCAACAGCCTAATATCTCAGACATGGAAACATCACATACTAACAAAACTGACCGTCCACAAGCCGACAAGTATCAGCACAGAAATTTACAGACCCAATTGGGTCAAAGGTCACGAATAGGGTCACGGGGGTCAACAACCTAACCATGCAAAAAAATCTAGAATTACTATCCGGTTTACAGATTACATAGTATGATCACGGTGACTCAGATGTGTGCACAGCTTGACATCCCCCACAAAAGCTACTTAATGACAGTTTTGATTCAAAGGTCATCTGGGTCACTAAGGTCAAGTTCATTTACTGGTGTAAATGTTACAACAAGGTCAAATAGAAAAACTTTTTAGCCCATCTGTAGTACTTGATGAGAGGTCCAATAACGTCAATGAATGACCCCATCATCCTGACCCATGGTTAGGGGTCTGTGTACGTTTATTTTCTGTTGCTATATTACCTAAACAGAGAAAGGAATTATACTGGTGTATAAATGTGAAAACCATTGGGAATGTTCTTTTTATTCCACAGCCCAATTAATGATTTTATACATTGGCAAAGCATCGTTTTATTATGTTGGGATAACATTGGCCCAATGCTGGCCCGACATTGGCCCAACGTTGAAATACGACTCAGGTTAATCGTGTGACCGACGGACAAAATGATGTTGGGCCAACGTAATTTTTTTCAGACGTTGGCCCAACGTTATGGGTTACGTTGGGCGGCCAATGGTGGCCCAACGTTTTGTAAGTGCTATCTGGGTAGTCTCCTCCAAGCGAAACGTAGGAGGCGCTCTTATTCTATCGAACGGTCCCACACAGGCTTGACTAATATTTAAATCTAAATGACCGTTATTGGAAATTGCACTGTTTTGCAGGGAGGTTAATCCACTTACCTTGGGGTAACCACAATTTGCGCACCCACTTTTTCTGCACCCACCTGCACCCACTTTTTCTGCACCCACCTGCATCCACATTTTATACCATATAATTACTCTAAATAATTATTACAATATAATCATGATATTATTAACTCAATGTCACCTGTTAAACATCTCTTATTGATCTTCGAGTAGCTTAAAATACACACCAATTTCATCCTTGTACGTTTCGCGGGATTTTCATTTAGACCACTTCCGTATTCCGGTTTAATGGAAGTGCTGGGCAATATGTATCATAATGTCAGGGGGTAGGACATGCCAACCTAACAGCAACAGCTTTTTGACGTCAATTCTGCACACATCCAAGTATAGCTTTACAGCTGGATATGGATTACCACACCAAGTACCAAGTACAGCGAATTCAAAACGGCATGAACTTCCGGGTGCTAGTCTGTTTCAAAAGACTTACGGTATGAGGGCGCTCTTACGCATATCGAACGGTTACACACATTCTTGACTAAAGACTAGGCCTGGTCACGAATATTTTATTAGAAATTACACTATTTTGCAGCGAGGTTAATCCACTAACCTCAACGGATTTTGACATTAATAATTTTTTCTTAAATTATCATGATATTACTAAGATCTTTTGAACAAAGGTTTAAGAGATAATTTTTTTAATGTCACTGGGACCGAGACTTCCATAGTAAATGCACTTAGCAGTTCCCCAAATTACCGTGCGTTTGGAAATCTTCAATGCCCAAATCGAGCAGATCGTGTCCCCCGCCCGCATAATGTAGCGCCGACGGATTAGTCTCGTTACCGGATGGTAGTCTCAAGCCGGGGTCTCAAGATTAGACTTTTATATGGATGCTAATGAATAAATAAGTAAACTTAAAATAAATAAATAAATACAACCATGAAATAAATTGAGATAATTAATTTTTACATGACTGAGAGTATGTGTGCATGACTGATTGTATTAACAATCGCTAAAAATTGTATATTAAAGGGGGATGGCCCGATTTAAGGATATGAAGTTTTCATCTTGATAGATTGGTCGTCACTCCAAAACCCCATCTGTAAAGTTTCGCGCCGATATTTAAATCCGTTTTGATGCGAGAGCTAAAAACGTGATTTTGTAAGCCCCATAGAGTACTGTGTAAAATTAATATTGGTCGACCAAAGTGGGGCACATTTTCGCTCATAACTTCCAAACCAAACATCCTTTGGCTCTAAGATTTCACATGGTAAATGAGAAAAATAGTAGCTTTCTTCTGATGTCTTCAAAATGTTGACCACTTCCGGTAAAATCTGGGGTTTCTGGGGACGAGGCTAATAATGATCGGGCCATGGACCTTTAAACACAAGTACATTAGGCCTACTACGTTTGCTGTACACTCAAAAAGATTCTGTTTACTTCTACAGTATGCAATTAAACTCTGAATTAATAATTAAGTAACTTAAAAACTTGCTTTCCAGATTCGTTCACAGACATAGCGCGACAGACATAACCCCCATGATTTAATTAGTATCGTTGTGGGTAAATGCACGCTACGACGGTCGTCCTTACACGGTACGTAACACGTAAGCAGAGGCGAGGACTTAATGCTTATCGCCCATCCCTAAAATGAACTAGATGCGATCGGAAGTGAACCAAATATTTTGGTCCATTTGGTCTCTTACACAGTATTTGAGTGCATTGGGAACTGCTGATTTAGCTGTACCGCAGAAAACAAGTTAATGATAAAGCGACTGTATCTTGACACAGTACAGATGAACAAGGATGGAAATACCAGACCGAAATAGCCGCCTGAAAATTGTTGTAAATGACTACGAGGCCTAATTATTGACTTAAATTGTTTAAAGTAGTTCTAAGGGAAAAGTCAAAACTGACTGTAAAACTTTTCTTTTTACACTGAAGTTGTGATAAAGTGGGTGCAGGTGGGTGCAGAAAAAGTGGGTGCAGGTGGGTGCAGAAAAAGTGGGTGCGCAAATTGTGGCTACCCCTAACCTTGACGGATTTTGACGTGAACAATTTTTTCTTTATTAATCATGATATTTACTAAGATCTTAGTATATAGAGTATACCCTTTACTTATGAAAATGGCATAGTGCAGTTACGGTCCACTTTTGTATTCCCCACACACAGGTCGGTCACAATTGACGCGTGACCCCGAGAAATCTCCCGTGTAGACGGACTCAAATTTTGCATCGCTGTGTTAATATCCGATATTTTTCGTACCAACGTCTTTTAGAAAATGATTTATTCCTCTGAATCACATTCCCAGTGGGCAATCGACGCTGGAACGTCGAAAAGACGTCGAGAGTTTTAGAAATTTACACAATATTTATGTCGAAAATGCAAATCGATTTGACGTCGTTCTTAAAACGTCGATTCAATTTGCATTTTCGACGTAAATTTATAAAAACCGTCGACCTGTTTTCGACGTGCCAACGTCGTTTCGACGTCGCTCTAAACGACTATGCCCGCTGGGTTGTAAAATGATACCAAAACACATTGAAGAAAGTTGTCGTCGAGACACATTTATATGGAAAGCCATTGCACCCTCGGCCAATTCCCCGTGCAAACTCAATGATAGATTCACCGTAAACATCAATCCGTACCTTGTCGTATTGATTCCATCGCCACGCCCAGGTTTGTTGACTGTTATTTTTCGTACCAACGTGTCAATCAAGATTGTTAGATTCTCTTCATTGAGAGGTAAAGATCATTAGCATACGACCCTGGGAAAGTTGTTGTCCACTCAATTGAAAAACATGTCTTGAAGATAAACTTAACCCAGTTTACGGCAAGTAGCTAGGCGCATTGGCCACGCCTGCTGTGCATGCACAGAGAATTGAGTTAACTCGGGGTAATTGTCAATTTGTCATGTGATTTATAGTTTGGGCTCAGTCATTGGCTGTGCGTACTGAAGCGGTAATCGCCAAACCTTCAAGGCTTAATTTCTCTAACTGGGAATGGCTGTAACCCGAGTTAGTCACGGAAAGGTCGCGAGGCTTTTGCCGTGGACTGAACTGCATGATGGCGCGCATATTTGTGAGCATGTTGCAAGCTCATTGCAAGCGCGTAACAAGCTCGCTGCAAGCACATTGTGAGCTTAATTACGATAACTTTACAAGCTATTACGACCACTTTATGATCTAACACTTGCGCGTATTTGGAACAGAACGAGCACTTACGAGCTCCCAATCTAAGCACGCACGAGCTTGTGCCAGCTCCTATACAAAAAGCTTGTATGTGCTTGCATTAGCTTGCCTGTGCGAGCTTGGCTGCATGATCAAACCCAGGGCATGGCATTCGGTGACACTAGGAAAAAATATTCCAAAAAAAAGAGGAGTCTTGGAGTTAAATCTGTCATTCCCCCCCCAAAAAAGGGGGGGGGGGGTCTTTGGGTGACAGTGATAACATTTTCAAAGAGTATGAGATTTTGGTTGCTCATGATGCTGAAAATGGATATCAGCCTATATCAACATGAAACCTCCAAAACCATCCCATTGACCATGCTCTATGTGCTATGTATGCTATAACAGCAACTGTAGAGAGAAAAATAGAAAATGACCCAATATCTTGAAGCATGATTGAATTTCCATGTCAGATTAGACATGCATTACAAGCGCTAAATCAAGTAAATGCCCCTTTAAGGGGTTTGGACGTGTGTCTGTTTACGTGAACTGTTTGAGCTTTGAGCATTCAAATTTAAACACCCACCGTCGGCGGCAAAAGAAGACTGCATTTTGAGGGCCGAAAGTTCCACACGGATCTCTGTGCGTTTTGTTTGCCTTGATTCACACGAAGAATTTTAAAACAAAAAAACTAGAAACTGCAATAACCTTGCAAGGTCGCGAGGAAGTACGATCCGATTACACCCATCGAATCTGTGTCCTCAGCTTTGCTCAGTTCAAACCATAGAAGAAATATGACAATATGAATCAGTTCATCAATCAGGTTCATTGGGAAAAGTATTGGATGGGATGAGATCTTCAGGGGAGGAGACTGTGCATCGTGCACTGCAGGGGAAACGTACTAGATACATGCATAGTATACGTACACTCAGTGACTGTTGTGCAGGGAGTCTAACAATATCATCAAACTCGTTGAAATCTACTGTAATATCAATAGAACATTCATACCCTTCCATCACAACCTGTAAAGTATCAAAACGTTACATTTGCCACCTTGGATCCTTATAGGCTATGGGCCCAAAAACGAAAACCCTCCCCCCCTTTTCATTTTATTTCATCAGTTTTCTGTTAGTTTGGTCCTCAGCTATCAGAATCTGCTTGTTTGCCTTAAAATGGTGGTGGTGTGCGCGCCAGAGCCGTTGCCATGGCAACACCAGAACGAAAAAAGAGAATTAGAAATGTTCACAATCTTTGTAACTAAAAACATAAAAACATGCTAAGGGTCAATTATATGTTATTTCAAGCTTCCCATTGATTGCCAAGCAAAAGAAAGGTTATTGAGGTCATAAAAATGGTGCATTATGGTCGTTACCATGGTAACACGGTCTCAAAATGAGCTTTTTTGAGGGGGGGAAAATTAATGTTTTAAAAGGCGCAACCCTCCCTCCCTTAGAGATTGTCATTCATCATTTTGAGTTTTTGTGTTAGCTTGGATCCTCAGCTTTCAGAATCTGCTTGTTTGCCTTTAAAATGGTGGTGGGTATGGGTGCCAGACCGGTACATGGCAAAGAGTAATGGAAAATGGGAATTTATATCTTTTCATACTAAACAACTAAAAAATGCTCTATGGTCAATGTATTTCAAGCCTATCATGATTGAAGGAAGGATTGTGGTTATTGAAGGTCATAGAAATGTCAATTTACAGTTGTTACCATGGTAACAACAGTCTCGAAAATGATCTTTTTGATGGGAAATTAATGTTTTTTATTAAACAACACAATAACACAATTTAAGTGCCAGGGTATATGGAGTTTTTAGCTGCCCCGGTTGATTGCAATCAAGATCTAAATTACTCAAGGGTCATGTCCATGGCTAATTAAGATGGTTGGCCATGGAAACACCATGATACAAAATTAGGAATTTGAAAAAAAAAAAGGGACTAAACGATCTGAGGCTATTATGAGGTGATTTATGAGAACTAGACCTTCCCCTAGGGATTTTCATCCATCAGGTTTTTCTGATAATAAAAGCCACAGGTTTTCGACAACATTCAATCAAATTATTGAAATTAGCCGCTCCAGTATTACGCCAATTATCACTCATCTAATTAATCACTCTTTAACAAATTGTCAATTCCAAGCTGCGGAAGAGAGCTAAAGTTATTCCTGTATTCAAGACTGGTGACCCAAGTGATCCCAGTAACTATAGGCCAATCTCCCTCTTGCGTAGTATCTAAGAGTGCAGAAAGAGCTGGTTTGACAATTACAAAACATTTAATGATAATGATCTAATTAACATTAACCAATCAGGTTTTCGACCTTCTCACTCAACCGTTCAGCCTTAATTTAACATCACTGAAGATTGGTACATTGAAATTGATAAAGGTAATTTAATTGGTCTTGTATGCTTGATTTAAAAAAAGCATTTGACACAGTGAACCACACAATTTTTTGGAAAAAACTTTAAATTTCTGGTTAAGTAACTCAGTATTAGATGGTTTGAAAGTATCTCTCTGGTCTACTCAAATGCCACTCCATAGATGATACTCTGTCTGACTTTTGTAACATTACTTGTTGTATGCCTCAAGGGTCAATGGCGGACCACTTGCCTTTTTAATTTAATATGACTTGATAAATATGTTAAACACTGTCAAGTTAATATGTATGCTGTGATACCATTAATTTCTTTCATCAATTCAACACTGATATAATTAATGTTTAAATGAAGATCTTGATATAATCAATAACGTGGCTGCAAAAGTAACAAACTTAGTCTAAAACATTATGCAAACTGGAGTTATGATAAAGGTTATAGGAAAGCGGTTATTATTCTGTCAAAGAATCTATAGATAGTGTTTCTGTTACAATCAATGGTGTGACTTTAAGAAAAGTGATGAATTAAACCTCTAGGTGTAATTATTGATAATACTTGGTCATGAAATCATCAATAAGATCAGGTGCGTAAAAAATCTCTTAAAAGGATGTTATGTTTAAGAAATGTAAACTTAAATTCTATCCCCAAAGATATTAACATGTTTATAATGCAATTGTACTTCCACATATGATTGTGTAATGTAGTTTGGGGAAAGTGTGGTATAAGCTTAGCAAAATAAGTTACAAATTATCCAAAACAGAGATGCTCGCATATGTGGAGCTCCTTGATGCTTCAAGGCCCTTAGTCTTGAATCAACTTAGCTGGAAAACACAGTTAGACATCAGTACAATAGCTCAATTTGAGATTTTTAAAATTGAACAATCTGCACCTCCATATCTTCTTTCAGAACATTTTATATAGATAAAAAGTATGATTTACGGCACAGTCATAATAACATCTACATTCCTCAACCACTACCGAATACAAAAAGCGAGCTTAGCATATAGAGGTGCTGTTATCTGGAATAAACCTTGAGGAAAGGGTTAAAAAATTCTGGTGTTAAACATTTACAAAACAAATTAAGGAGGTTTTGTTTTAGTAATTGCTTCTTTTAAGTTTGGTAATTATATTTTGTATCATTCTTTATTAGAATATTTTTATTTTTATATTTACCACGGACATGTGGAAGAAAAATATTCTGTCTTGAACATGTGATTGTTACCGTGTTTAAATAAATTGCTACTCCTACTACTACTACTAATGTTAGTTTGGGTCCCCAGCCATCAGAAGCTGCTTGTTTGCCTTTAAGCTGTTGGTGGGTGTGAGTGCCGGAGCTGATTGCTATAGAAACAACCACTATAAGAGCTGGGGAATTCAGTGAAAAATGTTATCTTTTGCAACCAGACACATGGCAAGATGGCAATCTGGAACATGAATCAGATGTCTTTGGTCCATGACCTCCACATATGAAGGAACCCCTATCGAACCTAACCCCAAGTTGGTACTAAATTGGATTAATTGAGTCCAATACTCAAAATTATTGGTCACAGCCATGAGTGAAAAAAATATTGGCGAGACGAAGTCGAGCCCAAATTTTTCAACTTCTGGTGAGACCAATAAATTTGGATTGGACAAAAAAAACGAATTCCAATTTATCATTATTATGTTTTGAGAATTCTTGTGTCCTATATTAACTATATACACACATGTTCATTTTAAAAAGTAGGTAACAAGAAAACCATAATTATAAGCATAGAAGATGATGCATGAAATATGCAGAGCAACATAAGTACCCATAGACACTGAAACATGAGGGGGGAAACAGAAAGAAACAGCAAAAGCATGGAGCCACCAAAATGTGGACACCAGACATGGAACCACCACACACAAAACACTAAAACCACCCTCATAAGGCATGAACCACCAGCCACGGGGAACACCCAACACGGGGAACCATCCAAAAAACCACTGGGAACCATCCAAAACACTGGGAACCATCCAACACTGGGACCATCCAACACTGGGAACCATACAACACTGGGAACCTCAAGCACTGGGACCCTCAGCAACTGGGAACTACCAAACAATGGGAACCACCGAGACCTTCCCCCATTCCCCCCCCCCCCCCCCAAAATGGGGTGGTAACTTTTGGGTGACAGTGATAACATTTTCAAAGAGTATGAGATTTTGGTTGCTCATGATGCTGAAAATGGATATCAGCCTATATCAACATGAAAACCTCCAAAACCACCCAGTGACCATGCTCTATTGCTATGTATGCCTATACAGCACCTGCTAGAGAGAAAATAGAAAATGACAATATTGAAGCAATGACTGATTTTCCATGTCAGATTAGACATGCAATATACCAAGGCCTGTTGATCAAAGTAAATGCCCTTTAGGGGTTGACGTTGTGATCTGTTTACGTGCAAGCTGTTTTGAGCTTTGAGCATTCATTTTAGCACCCACTGCCGGCAACAAAAGAAAGCATTCGCATTTTGAGGTGTGAAGATTCCATGCGCAGATACCATGGATCTATGTGCGTTTTGTTTGCGTTTATTCACACGAAGGAATTAAAAACAAAAAAAAACTAGAAACGCAACCTTGCAAGGTGCGAGGTTAAGTTACGCTACTTATTACAACCATCGAATCTGTGTCCTCGCTTGCCTCAGTACAAACCTCAGAAAGGAACCGTATGACTAGAATCATGTTTCATCAATCAATGTTTCATGCGGAACGTATTGGAATTGGATTGAGATCAATCTTCAGGGGATGAGACTGTTGCGTGCAGGGGACGAAACGTACTAGATACATGCATATAGTATACGTTACACTCAGTGACGTTGTGCAGGGAGTAGGCTAACAATTAATCATCAAACAGTTGAAATCTACTGTAATATCAATAGAACATTCATACCCTTCCATCACAACCTGTAAAGTATCAAACCGTTACATTTGCCACCTTGGATCCTTTATAGGCTATGGCCCAAAACCGAAAACCTCCCCCCCTTCATTTTCATTCATCATGTTTTTATGGTTAGTTGGGTCCTCAGCTATCCGAATCTGCTTGTTTGCCATTAAATGGGTGGTGGGTGTGCGCGCCAGAGCCGTTGCCATGGCAAACACGTGAACGAAACATAGAATTTAGAAAATGTAATATCTTTGTAACTAAACAACATAAAAACATGCTCAAGGTGTCAATTTATAGTATTTCAAGCTTCCCTTTTGAGTGCAAGCAAAAAATCAGGTTATTTGAGGTCATAAAAATGTGATTTATTGGTCGGTTACCATGGTAACACGGTCTCAAACATGGCTTTTGAGGGGGAGGAAAATTTAATGTTTAAAAGCCGCAACATCCCTACCCTTAGAGATGTCATTCATCGAGTTAGTTTTGTTTTAGCTTGGATCCTCAGCTTTCAGAATCTGCTTGTTTGCCGGTAATTGGTGGTGGGTAGGTGCCAGAGCGTTACCTGGCCAATGCAGTAAGTGAAAATGTGAATTTATATCTTTTCAATACACAACCATAAAAACATGTCTATGTGTCAATGTATTTCAAGCTTTCCATTTGATTGAAAAGGAAGTTGTGGTAATTAAGGTCATAGAAAGGTAAATTTACAGTGTTACAATGGTAACACAGTCTCGAAAGTGATCTTTTTGATGGAAATTAATGTTTTTTTAAATTAAACAACACAAAACACCAATGTTTAAGTGCCTAGGTATATGGATTTCTAGCTGCCCAGTGATTGCATTCAAGATCTAAAGTACTCAAGGTCATGTCCATGGCTAAAATTAGATGGTTGCCATGACAACAACATGATACAAAATTAGGAATTTGAAAAAAAAAAAGACCTTAACAATCTGAGGCTATTTATGAGGTATTTATGGGACCTAGACATTCCCCTGAGGGCATTTTTCATCCATTAAGGTTTTTCTGTTAGTTGGGGTCCCCGAGATAAGAAGCTGCTGTTTGCCTTTAAGCTGGTGGGTGTGAGTGCCAGAGTGTTGTTGCTATAGAAACATCAACTATAAGAGCTTGGAATTGCGGAAAATGTATCTTTTTGCAACCAGACAACATGGCAATGATGGGCCAAATCTGGAATATGACCTCAGATGTCTTTGGTCCCTGCCTCCACATATGAAGGAACCCTATCGAACCTCCAAACCCCAGTCTGGTATTAAAAATTTGGATTAATGGAGTCCAATACTCAAATTTATTGGTCAAGCCATGAGTTGAAAAAAAATGGGCGAGCGAAGCGAGCCCAACAGTGTTTCAACTCATGGTGATTTGAGGGACCAATAAATTTGCCATTGGATGAAAAAAAAGAATCCAATTTTATCATTATTATGTTTTGAGAATCTTGTGTCCTAATTACTAACACATTTCATTTGAAAAAAGTAGGTTAAAAGAAACCTTAATTAAATATAAGTATAGAAGTATGATGCTGGAATATCAGAGCAAATAAGTACAATAGACACTATGATGAAAACACTGATGAAAGAAACAGCAAAAGCATGAAACCACCAAACACTGGGAACCACCATGAAATGGAACCACCCTACAAAACACTAAAACCACCCAAAGCATGGAGACCACCCAACACTGGGAATCATCCCAACACTGGGAACCATCAACCACTGGGAACCATCCAAACCATGGGAACCATCCAACACTGGGAACCATCCAACACTGGGAACCATCCAACACTGGGGACCACCAAGCCATGGGAAACCTCCAAGCCACTGGAACTACAAGCACTGGAAATACCGAAACAATGGAACCACCCAGACATGGAATCACCTACTGATGAACGCCAAATACTGGAAACCCCCAAAAAAGGGAAGAGAAAGACTCAAATGCACGACTACCCCACCACCAAAATGAAACACTTAAATGTTATCAACCATCAGTCAGTGGGATAAATGATATATTCTCATCACCAGGCTGGACAGTCCTAATCTACATTGAGAGCTCAATTGCAATTTAGGGATTGGGGATTGGAGTCTGAGTGGTGAAAACATTGGGCACCCAGGCACCAAGTTTTATGCTGGCATTTGAAAACTCTCATTTTTATGGGTCTCTACACCATGCTTCCAGATCTCATTTTTATGGGGTCTCCACCATGTGTATAGTAATATAGGACGGAGATCTCAAAAACATAATAATGTTTAAATCGGACTTCAAGTTTTTCTAAGACGGCATGAAAAAATGAAAACCTAAAAAAACTGGAAGCAAACTTCCACGTAAGGAGTACGTCACCTTGAACAGGATTCGCACAGGAGTCGGTCGTTTCAACAGTAATATGTACCGATGGGGGCTGCGACCATCTCCAGCCTGCCAATGTGGCTCTCTATCACAGACTGCGGATGACATTCTCAATGAGTGCCCTATTTTTCGTCCACTGGTGGATATAGACCCCAACCAATCAACAGTGAGCTGACTCCACCAACTTAAACTCATTTACCTGCTGCCTCATACGCAATAAGAAGATGATCCAGCTCCTATACCAAACCGACCAGTTCATCTGGAAGCATTTCACGTTCTGTCCATTGGTAATGCAATTTATCACCTCCTAGAACCCAGCCGTGACTATTGTAGGGCTTTGGCAATTCTGGATATGCAAAATCTGCACAAATGTCTCATCTGGGCACCATAAACCCCATTACCACTGTTAAATTAAGTCCCTAAATAGTCAGGACCGCATTGACCGAATCACGTGACTCTCAGTGATTCGACCTTACCCCAGAAAATGTTTCGCTCACAAAACCACAGACAAACCCTTCCAACGACCTTATTGATGGTGGAGAACAAATTACAGAAAGTCATAAGGTCGTAGAAGGAAGGTATCCTACCCTAGTGTATCGCCCTCTCACTCTTGAGAAGGGAATACACTGCATTAGCAATAGCTTATTACCATGACCTTACTTTTACGTATAATACCACTGGCTCAACCGGTGACGGAGTGGGGTTGTAGAAGGTAGCCAATGCCAGCGCACTCCGTAATGCTACATCTTGTACTCACCTAATGCTCCTGGTTCTAGCTGCTACTAGGCTTGTTGAAAGGTGGTAGCAGAACTCCAACTGACATTGTCCGCCATGTTTGGGATGGAGGCCCTTTAAAGAATGCCCAGGATTATGCTTGAGCTTGAATATCACCAAGGTTTCTCTGAGCGGCAGACAACTCTGGTGAGATGCAGCAAAATACCGGTTTTGATGTAAAAGAATCTGATTCTTCGCCAAACAGCCTGCTTGAAGAATAGAGACCCCCATGTCCTCAATGCGGAGGTGGATCTTGTCTGTAGACAAGGCGTGGCACTCCGAATCCCTATGCCAGAGCCACTAAGAAAGCAGTCTGATTGGAAATTGCAGAAAACTAAGCTTTCGGATGGGTTTTAACTCCTCCGACACAAGAATTGAAAGACCAGTGGCAAATCGCACTCTGGAACAAGGCTACGAACCAGGGAACGCGCCGTGAACATATCCTTTACAAGATGGAACTCGAGGAAACTGTCATGCCATCACCAAGCTCTTTTGAGTCTGGCCTATGGCTGTTTGGTAACCCTGGAGAGTTAGGTCCCTTTCCTCCCTTGAAAGACCTGAGTGAGGACTTTGGCAATCTGGCCTACTGTTGCACAAATAGGATCAATCTTTGTCGGCACACCATGCATGGTAACGGCAGAGTCGAGATCAGAATAATAAGATACACTTGTTGACTTCCGCTTTGCCCGAGCAGCGAGCGCAACAGCCTGTTCAGAAAGTTCACCTTAGTATACAGTCTGTAGAAATGCACCAGACAGAAAGTTCAGAGCATCTATTGTGTACTCTGGTATGGGTCGGCCGAAGGACCTCTTACCAGAGCCCCTTACTATGGGCTCTTACCAGAGCCCCTTACTATGGGAAGCCGAATCGGTTCTCTCTCAAGCAGAACTAGCAGCCTGGGAAACCACAGCTGCAGTGGTCACAACGAGGCTATCAGCAGGGCCAAGCACTCCTTTCTCGAGAACTCTCGGGATCATGGTGACTGTGGAAAAGCATTAGCTATCAGTCCCGACCAGTCCGCCGCCATGACGTCCCTTCTTCGCCCAGGGATCTGGGTCCCAAGAGTAATATGTCAGAAGGTGATGATTCACGGCTGAGGCAAACAGGTCTATGTGTGGACCGTCCACATTATGGAAGATTGTGCGGCAAACCGCTGGCACTCCACCGAGGATCCTCTGACCTTCTGCTGTGTCTGGGATTGGGGACCTTCCCAGGAGAGAGCGTCGGCCAGCAAATTTCCCACTCCTAGAACATGGGAGGCGAGCAACCTGGATGTCCCAATCTCGGAACCACCTGAGTAGCCAAATAGGACTCCTGACACCACATATTTTCTCAGCAGACCAGAACCACCTTCACCCCTTACCAAAGGTAGTCGGCGCCACTACGGCAGAAAGACGGCCCACAGGTCAATGACGATTGTCCATCGTCGGTGACGATTGTCCATCCCCTTCTCAAGAATTCAGCTACTACTAGTAGGGGATCCATGGGTGGCATATTTGAGGGAACCCTACTCAAGATACACTAAAAGGTTTGAGAAGTTTTTTTGAACAATTCGAGGGGGCTGATTCCGAATATGCACCATGCAAAATTGTCAAGTTGGTGGAAAGTGAATTTTAAAGGGGCATTACCGATTTTCCTTAATTTTTAGCTTTATGAAACCATGTGCAAGATCCCTTAATTTGACTAAAGGGTTTAAGAAGTGTTTATGTCAATTTGAGGGTGCTGATTTCAAAAGACACCTTACAAAATCACCACATTGATGGAAAGTGGATTTTTAAAGGGGCATTATACCCGATTTTCCTTATCTTTTTAAAATATAGCTTATGAAACCATGTGCAAGATCCACTAATTTGACTAAAGGGTTTAAGAAGTGTTTATGTCAATTTGAGGGTGCTGATTTCAAAAGACACCTTACAAAATCACCACATTGATGAAAAAGTGGATTTTTAAAGGGGAATTACCAGATTTCCTTATAATTTTAAATATAAGCGTTATCAAACCATGCATATCCACTTATTTGACTGAAAGGTTTAAGAAGTGTTTATGTCAATTTGAGGGTGTTGATTTCAAATAAACACCATACAAAATCACCACATTGATGGAAAGTGGATTTTTAAAGGGGAATTACCCGATTTTCCTTATTTATTATTAAATAGCATTATCAAACAATGCCCAAGATCCACTAATATGACTCAAGGTTTAGGAAGTGTTTTAGGTGAATTTGAGGGTGCTAATTTTGAATATACACCATGCAAAATCACCCCCACGTTGGTTTGAAAGTTTATTTTAAAGGGGAAATACTTAATTTTCTTAGTATTGTTTGAAAAAAAAAGGATTATCAAGGGAAATAAATAATTTGAGAGCACATAGAGGACCTCTGCAGGATGGGCTGCCTTGATTATCATGTTCATGTAATGTTAGTCTAAAACTGGTCATCAGAATTAAAGGGCACTCTTCTATTGACAAATTAGATTGAAAAATCAAATACTAAGTTAGTTGTTATAGCGTTAAGAATTTGTTTACTTTTACTGCTCCAAATATTGTCCTTTATGTGAGGAGTTTCCAAAGACGGATCGTATGTTTTCATCAGTTTCCAGAGAAAAATAATGTGTTTTTATCATACTTCAGGTAATTATCATTACTTGTTTACCAAAGTTAATAGTAATTGAAAGAAAACTGTCAGAAAACTTGTTTTAGTGTCTAGAGTATTTATTTAAGTGCTTTTTAAAGTGGGTTGGGTATAAATAGCAATCAAACAATTTCTTTTTAGACCCATCAAAATGGCAGGTTTTTACAAAAACAGGGGAATAAAGTGTTACATTATTTCAACGAACTTATTCTTTTCCCGCCTTTTAGAGAACATTCACCTACAATCATAATAATTATCTTGTTTAAGAACTATTGTAAATGCATTTAGATTAATTCATTATTTCGAAGAACAAAGGGCAATATAAAGATATGATCCAAACAGTTACGTAACCAGCGGGGGAAGGGGCAACTCCAGTTATAATTTTCCCTTCTTCTTGCCCAACGAAGCAAGGTAAGTACAGGTTCATTGGGGAATGTGTGTTTTGCCTTCCCCCCCAATGTTTTTGCCCCTGCCTGCCTGCTCCCTCCCCAAATGAAAATGCCTGGTTACACCACTGGATACAAAATGGATCTCAAAAGGTTCCAGCCTGAAAAAAATGTTCATTTTGGTTGAGTGGTTCTCAAGATATGGTCCACTGAACAATAAGTCAGCAAAACAGTCTTGCCACGGAGCGTCATTTTTCTTAAGGCTCAGTCACAGCCGATTTTTTTGCTAGAAAACCACTTCCAGACTGCTCAAGACTGGTGCCGATTGGCCAATTTTCGAAAATCATGAGCAGTTTTTCTTTTTCATGTGTAGTTTGTACAGAACAGTCCCAGACCTTGCCCAATCTTCTGTAGTCTTACCGATTATTTGCTAGAAAACCGCTTCCAGACTGTTCAAAACTGGTGCCGATTGGCCATTTTTCGAAAATCGTGAGTAATTTTCCTTTTTCAGGTGTAGTTTTGGCTAAGTCTGGGAGTGTCCTGTACAGTCTTCTGTAGTCCTGTGTGGTCGGGAGCACGTGGCAAATTTGAAAAAAAAAACCCGCCACGATTTTTTCTTGCCGCCTAAAAAATCGTGGCGGGTTTTGGAATCGGGAGAGTCGGCTTGAACACATGAGCGGTTTGGAAGCGGTAGCCGATGAGTTGACGTGCATCATGAGTGGTTGTGAGCAGTTGGAAAGTGGTCGGCAGTGAGTCTGATTCATGCGGGAGAGAAGATGCAAGCCAACTGGACATGTTAAATCGGCGACTACATTCGGCGACTACAGAAGATAAGTCGCCGACTTGCAGTCTTGACAGCATCTTGTGCTGTCGTGTTAAGGTCTGCGACTAAATGGGGACTGAACATGCATGTACCATGCTTGATCTTATTGATTTTATGATGCTGTCGCCTACTGCTAGGCGATTGAGCATCTCTTGTATATTTTGCAAGTTTGAACAAGACTGCAGCCGATTTTTAAAAAAAATGTGGTCTTGTGTAGTTGGGTCGGGTCGCGTCGCGGGTTGTCTTCTATGTGACTGTACGTTGGCGTCAACAACTCGGCGACCAATCGACGAGCAGTCTTGACAGCGACATGTCACAACTTGTGACGTCCTTTCAAGGTCTGTGACTGATTGAGGACTGAACAAGAGGCGTCGCCAATTAAACATGATTGATCTTGTTGATTTCATGATGCTGTCGCCTACTGCTAGGCGTTTCAGCACCTTTTGTCTCGTTGACGACGGGGAAACTCGCATACTAATCATCCCTTGCGGTCTTGTGTAGTCGGGAAGAGGTTGGTTGGGAGCGGTCTTCAGTGATCGTACCTTAGGCATGGAAATACCCAAATCGAGTAGATCGTGTCCTACCCCCCCCCCCCTTCGCCCTGACACAAGACAGAAACTGGTATTTAGCACAACTGCATGTTATGATTTCAGATTTGAAAAGCCGGGTTGCCAAAACAATTTATGTGTACTTATCATTCCATCATGAAATACCCATGGACAAGTCTGCAGTTGTGCTAAAAACCAGTTTTCTGTCTTGTGCCAGAGTCAGAGGCACTGTAAAAATGAAGGCCATAACATTAAAGACATTTTACAGTTTCCACCATTTCCCGGTGGTGGTGGTGGTGGTGTTGATTTCAAATAGACACCATACAAAATCACCACATTGATGGAAAGTGGATTTTATAGGGGAATTACCCGATTTTCCTTATTTATTATTAAATAGCAATATCAAACAATGCCCAAGATCCACTAATATGACTCAAGGTTTAGGAAGTGTTTTAGGTGAATTTGA
Organism: Ophioderma brevispina; assembly: GCA_023653785.1. Classification (NCBI taxonomy): domain Eukaryota; kingdom Metazoa; phylum Echinodermata; class Ophiuroidea; order Amphilepidida; family Ophiodermatidae; genus Ophioderma; species Ophioderma brevispina. The sequence continues at coordinate 29,779 of JAMKCH010000623.1, forward strand.
GGGTGCTAATTTTGAATATACACCATGCAAAATCACCCCCACGTTGGTTTGAAAGTTTATTTTAAAGGGGAAATACTTAATTTTCTTAGTATTTTTTGGAAAAAAAAAAAAGGATTATCAAGGGAAATAAATAATTTGAGAGCACATAGAGGACCTCTGGAGGATGGGCTGCCTTGATTATCATGTTCATGTAATGTTAGTCTAAAACTGGTCATTAGAATTAAAGGGCACTCTTCTATTGACAAATTAGACCCTCTATTTCTTAACTTTTTTTGTACACAATGACCCCCTTTTTGTGCTGCTGTCTTACCTTTTACCCAATAACTCCCTTTTTAAAATCTTCAGATACTCAATAAATATTTTTTCCCTTCCTGCTACCCACCTTTTTTCACAAGTTTCCATAAAAGTATCCACCTTTTAAACAATTTTAACATCCAAATTCAAAATTTGCACACGCTACGCGCACATTTTGAACAATTTTATAATTTCATGGCAACAGTTTCATAATTTCATGGCAATTTGAACTCTGGAAGAGACGCACTCCCTATTTGAACTTCAGGTTGTTACCTCAATGGCCCTTCTTAAAGTTACATACTGAATGACACCCATTCTTATTTCAGGCTGTGTACTGAATGACCCCTTATTTTTTGGTACATATTTTACCTGAAAGGCCCCTACTTTTCACCGGCCGAGACACATAACCGTCACTTCAGATAGGCAGTGCCTCCCGGACCTTTATTAGACTGAAGATCATGACCTTGAAACTTTTCATAGCAAATCAAGACTCGTTTGTTATCACGGTAAAAGAGCGTGTCACTAAAATGCTGCCCTCACTTGAAAGACAGACTGGAGTCAAGTACTTATTTGACTTGTCAAATTAGAACTTATAGTTTCTGAAAAGAATTATTAGTGCTACTATTATTCGTACTGATGCTGTCATTGTTACCAAGTTGTCACCATTCATGTGTAAAGAAAGGTTTAAGGTACAAATAATATTCACCCACTTTGGTGCTTTACTTCACTAGCTCTTAAATCGGGTAGTACCCCTTTAATCATTTAGCGGTATGGGTTTTCATACATTTTAATAAAAAATCAAACAAATTTAATATCCTGACCTTTAATGTGACATTGAAATTTTCTTGAAGATGTGCATACTTGTATCGTATTAAAAAAGCTGTGTTTATCATAAAATCGGGTAGTGTCCCTTTAAAACAAGAATTTCACCACTTTCCACCAACTTAACAATTTTGCATGCAGCAGATTTGAACTCAGCACCCTCGAATTGACCTAAAACACCTCTCAGATCTTTTAGTGTATCTTGACTAGGGTTCAACCTTATTTTGAGCCTTTTAGGCTTGATGGATCCCCTAGTATACCTTGACCAAATGGGTGAAGGTTCTGGGAGCCATTGAGATTTGAGAGAACAAAAGGGAGGGCTCAAACTCCCAACCCCCGTACACACACACCCACAGTGAAATGCAACCATTGCTGAGAGGACTTGCATACTGGAACATGTAAGTAAGCATATTTTGTTAATTACAGTGTAGCGCTCCTCCAACAGCCTTTCTGAAAAAATGCTTCCATATGGAAATGCTGGAGGCCACTTGTATCTGTTCAGAGGCTTGGGGATAGGTCTTAAACCGGAAATGGCAGTCGTATATTACTGGTCCCTTGGCAACTAACGAGGAAAACTCTGAAATTATAGCCTTCCTCCGTGAGGAGTAGGATGAGAATGGGTCTGACGGCCTCCTGGTATGGGGCGGGCGGTGAACTCAAGGCGGTTCCCCGACGAGACCACTCCTGCGATTGAATTTTTGTGTTGTCTTGTCTAAGATATACTATATTTATATATTCCTCAAAATTCCATTTTCAGCATGGCAATGCCATTCAGTCCCTGAATGTTCTCTGTGCTGTAGGTGCCAGCTTTGAGGTCTGGTAGCCTTGTGGATAGGGCATCCGCATAAGTGATCGGAAGGTCGTAAGTTTGGTTCCCGCTCCGGTGCAGTCTTAGAAAAAAAATTCCTGCTAGAGTTGCTTTGGTGCTTGTCATTAACTGTTATAAAAAAAATGTCATATATCTGGGTGCGTAAAAGCTGTTAATTTCTCTGATTTCATATATATTCAGTTAACCATTGCATCATTCATTTGATCCCAAAGTGTGTGTTCTATTACATAATGCGTGACCCTCATACCTTCTGTAGGAACGACCCCCAGTTGGCATACCATTACCCTAAATAACCCAAATCTTGATTGCAATCAAAATAGCAGCTTAGATTTTGTTTCTATGCTGATTTGTACAAAAATATGGATTTTTTGCCAAGTTTCAATTTCTCAATACTGTTGCCATGGCAACTGGTCTGCTGCTCATATATATCATCAAAATGATGGCACAGAAGAGATTGCGATAGCTAAGGGTACTAGCTAACTGAAAAGCATGGTTAAGAAAATCATAGTCTATCACTAAATTAACATTGTTTCTCATTATGTAAACATCACAAATTGAAGAGGGTGTTGCCATGGTAATGACACTGTTTTGGCATAACAATGGTCTTAGGTGTCCCAGATCATAATTGCAATAAACTGGGCAGCTCAAATTGTATACCTCTTCAAACTTTGATTTTGTTTATATGTTGTCTATTTACCATGAAATAGTTTTTTTTCCTCAAAAATCCCATTTTTAAGAGGGCGTTGCCATGGCAACGGCCAAAATTCGACATAATCATGACCTTAAATGACCCAGATTGTGATTGCAATCAACTGGACAACTCAAAATACATATATCTAGACACATGAATGGCGTTTAATGTTGTTTACTTGCAAAGATATGACATTTTCTGAAATTCAAGTTTTTCATTACCGCGTTGCCATGGCAACGGCCGTAACGCTCACACCCAACACTAATTAAATGGCAAACAAGCATATTATGATAGCTGAGGTCCTGGCTAACTGAAAAACATAGTGAATGAAAATCTCTAAAGGGGGAGGGGGGGGTCCAGGTGGCCCATAGCCTATTAGTAGAGCAAAATATCAACAGATATTCACAGGATCATGTTCCACGTTTCCCATACGTGCACACTGACATCGTATTGTGTAAATCGTTGGTACCTGAATCCCGTGTTTGGAGAGCAGCACCTTGAATTAAATTACATATTGACCCCTGTGGCAAGGTCAAAGGTCAGATGGAAAAACCATGTGATAAGTTTTGTAGCCAGTCACCCACAGATGCCTTTGACACAAGTTTGGTTTTAATCAGATGTAGCATGTGGGAGAAGAAGCAAATTGTGAGAAGAAGAAGAACTAGATGGCCCTATATTTGCAAGCAAATACGGCTTACCCGCTTGTTTGTGGTGGGCATGACCTTTGACCACTGGGGTCGAAATTGGCCAAAGGCACTACAAGGGATCGTGCATGGAATATCATTGTGCCAAGTGGGGGGGGGGGGGCTTTAGGGCCATTGCAGTTACGGAGGTATATGCCATAATAAGTTTTCACATATTGGCCTATGTAGCATATTGGCCTATGTAGCTCGTGGCCTTTGACCTCTGGGGTCGAAGTTGTCCAAAGGCACTAGAGGGGACCATGGCTATCATTGTGCCAAATGGGGGCTCTAGGGCCTTTGTAGTTTTGGAGCTAGCCCCTTACAACTTTGTGCTTGATGATTCACATATTGGCCTATGTAGCCCGTGACCTTTGACCTCTGGGGTCGAGATTGGTCAGAGGCACTGGAGGCCGTCAGGGGCTATCATTGTGGCTTTAGCACAATTGTAGTTACGGAGCTAGATGCCATAATAGGTTTCACATATTGGCCTATGTAGCTCGTGACCTTTGACCTCTGGGGTCGAGGTTGCCCAAAGGCACTAGAGGGGGCCATGGGCTATCAATAGAGGCGAGTCTAAATCCTTGTTCACAAGTTGGGCTCTAGGACCTTTGTAGTTTTCGAGCTAGCCACTTACAACCTTTTTGTTTGATGAAGAAGAAGAACTAGACGGCACTATATTTGCACGCAAATACGGCTTACCCGCTTGTTTGTGGTGGGCCTATGTAGCTCTTGACCTTTCACCTCTGGGGCGAGATTGGCCGAATGCACTAGAGGGGTTCCTGGCCTATCATTGTGCCAAGTGGGGGCTTTAGGGCCATTTCAGTTATGGAGGTATATGCCATAATAGGGTTTCACATATTGGCCTATGTAGCCCGTAACCTTTGACCTCTGGGGTCGAGATTGGTCAGAGGCCCTAGAGGGGGTCAGGGACTATCATTGTGCCAAGTTGGGGCTTTAGCACAATTGTAGTTACGGAGCTAGATGCCATAATAGGTTTTCATATATTGGCCTATGTAGCTCGTGACCTTTGACCTCTGGGGTCGAGGTTGCCCAAAGGCACTAGAGGGGGCCATGGCCTATCATTGTGCCAAGTGGGGGCTCTAGGGCCTTTGCAGTTTTGGAGCTAGCCCCTTACAACTTTGTGCTTGATGATTCTCATATTGGCCTATCATTGTGCCAAGTGGGGAAGGGGGGTGGGGGCTGAGGGCCATTGCAGTTACGGAGGTATATGCCATAATAGGGTTTCACATATTGGCCCATAACCTTTGACCTCTGGGGTCGAGATTGTTCAGAGGCACTAGAGGGGCTCAGGGACTATCATTGGGCCAAGTTGGGGCTTTAGCACAATTGTAGTTACGAAGCTAGATGCCATAATAGCCGGTATAATAGCTTTCACATATTGCCCTATGTAGCTCGTGACCTTTGACCTCTGGGGTCGAGGTTGCCCAACGGCACTAGAGGGGGCCATGGACTATCATTGTGCCAAGTGGGGGCTCGAGGGGCCTTTGTAGTTTTGGAGCTAGCCCCTTACAACTTTGTGCTTGATGATTCTCATATTGGCCTATGTAGTCCGTGACATTTGACCTCTGGGGTCGAGATTGGTCAGAGGCACTAGAGTGGCTCAGGGGCTATCATTGTGCCAAGTTGGGTTACGGAGCTAGATGCCATAATAGGTTTCACATATTGACCTATGTAGCTCGTGACCTTTGACCTCTGGGGTCGAGGTTGCCCAAAGGCATTAGAGGGGATCATGTGCTATCATTGTGCCAAATGGGGGCTCTAGGGCCTTTATAGTTTTGGAGCTGGAGGCTTACAACTTGTGTGTTTGATGATGAAGAAGAAGATTAGGAAGAATCACAAGGAGCACAATATACCCGCCCTTGCTACGCAAGCGGGTATAAGAATCACAAGGAGCACAATATACCTGCCGCTACGCAAGCGGGTATAAGAAGAAGAGGGACACCATAGAGGAGTGCCAAATCGTGGGAAACACATTTTTCAATGGGAATGAATTTTGGCCATGAAGACGAGGTTAGAACGAGTTTGGGTTTATTCCGTATTGAAATGCATTTCCCACGATTTGGCACTCCACAACTCTCGGAAAGAGGAAAGAAACACTAAGAACATAGTAAGTTACGCGGCTGCCCCGCGTAACTTAACAAATCGCGTCAATCGCGAGTACTCTAAGCCTGCTTTGCTGCGAACCGAATGTGCCGCGAGGCCAACGAGGCGCCCAAATTTTTAAAAAGACTAAAATTTGATTTGTTTTAGGCATTTAATGGAAAAAGTCGGTGACCCCCATTTTTTATTTCAAAATTTTGAAGAACGACATCGGGACCTCAACATAATATTTAGAAATTACAAAATTCTATCGAGAAGTTTTTATTTTGTAGGCGATCCAAACGTCAAATTTTGACTTTTCCTATAGACTTGCGTGGCTTGAAAAGTGACAACATACCCGTTTTGTTTTGGCTATAGCTAAAAAACAAAGCCGGTGACCCCCATTTTTTTTTTTTTTTAATTTCAGATTCTTAATCAGCACCGTTGTAAATACCATATATGTGAATTCTGGAAAATTTTATCGAGTAGTTCACTAACACGTCAAACCCCTTAAATTAACCTGCCGATTTATATCTCATTCACAACTAAATTGGTCAAATTTAATAATCAGGTAAATACCCCTTTGAAACCTTGATACAAACTTTAGTATTAAACAGTGCAGCACATTCAATTGCCCCAAAAAACTTGTGGGTCGATCGCTAAATATACCGGTATATAAAATTGAACAAAAAATCAGGTAAATCTCTTTAATGCCAAGCTACCACTTGATAATTTTGTACATAACCTTTTTCAAACCTTTTGTATTGAGTATAAAGGCATACATATTTAGGTTTATTTTACAGTTATAACTCAATTTATGCTATCAATTAATTATTGAACAAAATCGGGTAATTCCACTTTAAAATGAACTTGATAGTTTTACGTACAGTCACTAGCACCTTCAAATGCACATAACCAACCATGATTATGAAACTTAGATGGCTGCCCATCACATTGCAGGATAAACATTTATTGAGAGACCTAAGCCTACAAAAATAGGCCTATATCTTCCGAATTCTCATCCTTAGGTAATCGTTTCAAAAATATTTCCTGTAAACTGATATAATGCTAATATACTCTCCCAAATAAACTTAAGGTTCTGTTAATAATCTGCTACATGGACATACTTCAAGTCACATGTCCTAGAATAAGTTAAATGTTAATAAAATTATCCCCATGCAACATACCACTTACATGTTTATCTTCCCTCCAAGACAGGATGCACTTTGAGTCTTTGACCTCCCACAATGCATTTCAGCACTTCCTGTCTTACGTGCAAACCTCACTTATGGCACGATTTAGGACCAGAATTTCGGCGAGAATTTTATTCTCGCCGTCCTAAATCGTGCCATAAGTGGTATTTTGAACTGATTTTTTAATAAATTAATTCACAGACAAGTCCTACAATAACTGTATCTATTTACTTTTCATCACTTACCATTTTGATGACACATTTTTAGAGAAAGGATGGTGTACAGACTGCAACATTTTGATGACACCAAAGAACATGCATATCATATTAAAAATAAACCTTTCATAAAATTAAACTTAAACAGTTTCTTGTTTCGTATCACTTCAGCTATTATTCCCATATTTTGGGAGATGTTTAGGTGATGAAACAACAAAACAAACGTTTGTGTGTTTTCACCCATCAATTGTGGGTTACTTAATGTTCCACATGCAGAGAGGGTGCAATAAAATCAATTTTGAATTTGCCCATCTTGGGCCCACGAAAGCCCCCATGGGCCCCACATTGAACCCATATATGGGTACAACTTGGGTGAGCCCATAACAACCCCAGAAAGTGATAACCTATGAGGGGACACACATTGCACCCGTGTAATACCCACCTGCAACCCACTGGGCAAACCCACCTGGGGCCAATCGAGGCCCGGTGGACAAAGCCCACGTGGGGCCCTCATAATGAGCCCACATTAAACCTTATTTTGCCCACATGGGCCCCGACTGGGAATGTTGGCTGGGATGTACCTGTCCCAATCTACATGTACATGTCCAAATACCTATACCTAAAGCTATATTGACAACATGTCATGTTTAAGATAACAAATTGGGCCGATTTTTTCTCATTTACAACATTTTTTGGATTATAACTAACTCTATCCACAGCATAAGCAAATTATTTAAATTTTATATATTAGTTAGCAAGAAATAAACATTGTCAATTATGACAATAAACAGTATATGCCCATAGCAGGGAATCCCCCGTGGAGCAGAGCACTTAAGTGGCCAAGGACAATAACGTGATTATAATGCATGCATCTGCATATCCCACAACACAATATGGGACCTTGATGATCACACCTGTTATTCTGCTATATGCCTGTGTTTACGGGATAATTTGACACGATGTATTATGGGATATTGGATTTGATTACTTGATTGTTCTGCAAACCAATAAGACGCCACAAATTAAGTGATAAGGTTTATGAGATTAGAATATTTAATCTATTTCACCATATCCCTTAACACAATAGATGAGACCTCAGTCTGCATGTACAAATTGTGATACACTATTTATTCCAGGATTAGTTTGGATAATTTGACACAATGGGTATTGGATTTGTTTCCTTGATTCTTCCAGATTCTTTAGTCCACAATGCAAGTTGAAACCATCTCGCAAAAAAGGTAACATTCTGGTCCGATTAAAAAACAACTTATATTCTTCTTCAGTAGTACATCTAAAATGTTCTAAAATCATCCCCAAATGCCTTCAGATTCCCAATATAGTTTATATTTTATTCACCCCTCTCTCTCCGAGCACACTCATTATATGTTTTCTCAATATGATACCCCCATTTAGGAACATGGAATATTCCACATTGGCAAATCTCTTGATGTACTTCATTTCTTGAAATAACTTGCCTCAGAATTCATCCAAAAATCTACCCCAAAACACAACACAAGCCTTTCGGCCCTGGAAAAGACTTCAACACATATAACAATCCATACTCAATTTATAGCCCCAAGTTCTGCTCGCTCTAACCAAAACCATCGACAGAATTTTCACTCACAATGCAAAAGACAGTACCTACCCCCGTACATGCACACTTAATGTCTTTTGCCGACACATTTTTGGACTCCCAAAAGTAGACCAATTGCAATATACAGACTAACGTCTGATATTTAATGGGTCTTCTCTAAACATGTACTGGCCAAAGAACAACAAAAAGGCTTTTGAACCCAATTTTTGTATAGAATTGCCCATATACACAGTGATATCTATTTAAAAAACAACAGGCATACAAAAATATCTCTATTTTACATACATATATGATAATCAATATACTCAAACATAGGATTCTTATTTTTTCATTTTCTTTTTAATTTTCATGTAATTGCTGTACTGAAGTCATGACGAGAAAGTCGGTAGCCTTAGAGTACGTTTCTCAGATAATTCGGTGAGCCTAGGATGGTGGGAATGGTTGTTCGGTTCATCTAAGGAGTACAAGGTATATCAGTTTATTATGCATCCAGGTTACGATGACGACGATACTACTCAAGGAAACGACATTGCTCTTCTGCAGCTCTCGAGGGAGGTGTCGTTTTCAGATGATGTTCGACCAATATGTTTACATAACGCCGAAGAAGATGCTGAATTTGACCATAATAGTAATTGTTGGGTTGTTGGCTGGGGTGCGATCGACGTAAACGGTAGGGGTATCCTCCCTTCTTCTGATTAAAATATTAATTTGATTTTCAATTTTATTTGAGAAAAAGGTTTCTCATGGAAAAAGCACCTTGTTTATTATGGAAATCCCCTTCTGCTATATTGAGATCAGACCAGGTGTTATTTACTAGATAGATTGTGCAAGAGAAGAAAGTGGACTTCCCCTAGAAAGTGTTGTGTTGAGATATGCATCTTTTGTTTATAACTAGAGATGTGAATGGGTATTCCCCAAGATGTGAATTTAGAAACTGAGCCAACTTGTTTATGCTTTAAGATCAAAACATATTGCAAAATAGGTAATTCCCCATGTTATAAATGTGAAGTGATGCAATGCAGATGATGTAATTTATGTGAAATCCAATTGGTCAGCTAGTGCAAGGTTATGTTTATGCATGATGATGATGTAATGATAGTATTAGGAAAGGGAAATCTAGCTGTGAGTAGTTATATAGTAGTTTTAATCTACAATAATGGTAGATTTGTGTTATACATAGTCCCAGGATTTACAATATTTTGGATGCCGCCGGAGCTTGATAGCTGAACTGTACATCTGCTGTCGTCTTTTAAGCCAGAAGAGCTTCAGTTTTAAGGTCAAAAAGAGATTCCAGTTTCTGGTCCTAAAAGAGGACATTATCGGCAGACTGATGGTGGTAGAATACCTGGGTTTTGTTACTGTGGAATATTAGTGTCGTCGAGGGACTTGTTCAACCTTGTCGTCTTAAACTGCTGGACTAAAGTTATCTTCAGGGCTGAGAAGATTCAAATGGAATATTACCGGAGGATATATAAGTGTGACTTTGCATGCTGTCGTTTTGAAGTCTTCGCTGTGAGGACATCTTCGTTGAACTGCAACGCTTCTGTTAACTTGGATCATTTATAGACTCTAAGAAGTATCCTCTTTAATTATTGTGTGTAATTCTAATGTAATATTGTTTTTGGACATACCAAATTCTTGAACCAAACTGTTTGCAAATCATTATATCTGTTTTATTATATAAAATTCATATCACTTGTGCACAAGGCTCATTTATTTGTGTTTGAAAGGTATTTCTGACCCTTGACATCCTGGCATCCATGAGACGTCATATAACAGTAGCCAAATTAAAAGGTAGGGAATCTATTGAGCATCTAATCTATGTGAAATCATTACATATCACAGAAAATATGGATCACTTGAAATCTCTTGTTGCACCTTTAAATGACTATGAATATTACTTCAGTATATTGTTTTTTGGGGTAATTGATCAGTAGGTTTGAAATGAAACACTCCAAGCTCTTAAATGATAAATGTTCAAAACATTCAAACTTTTGTGATCTTGAAAAAATGGTGCAGAATGACATCTGTAATGACTACCTGAGAGTATTCTTACAGCACGTTTTTGTAACTTAAATTTATTTATTTAAGCTTTCATTATACAGGGTAGCTCCATCAGTGAAAGAACACTGCTATCCTAGGAGGCCCTGTTATATACAGGATAAAACATTTAAATACAATTTACAAAGTAATTAAACATACAAAAGTACAGTAGATACAAATTATGTAGAAGATTACACATTATAAACATACAGAATGTTAAACAAATGATAAATGATAAGTTGAAAGAGCCACATATTTAAATTGGCCAAGAGACAAAGAATTATAATTAGAGCGGGTCTGAATATATCAACCAAGTTATTCCAAAGATTTGCTGCTCTAACATGAAAAGTTCTCAAACCCGCGTTGCTCTTATAGTGAGGAATAACAAGTGAATTTGAGGAATTTCCTCTAGTGTTATAATCATAAGTAGTGTGAGTAAAAGTGAAGTTTGAACAGAGATAATCAGGGGCTTTACCTGTAAGACATTTAAATAACATAATAAGAATGTGATTATTCCATCTGCGATATACTTTAAGCCATTTAAGAGTACTCGTCATTGAATCAATAGGTGTCCTTACATCAGTAGATAGAATAATTCTAGCTAGATTGTTCAAAAGAACTTGAAGCCTGTGAGAGAGTTTGAGAACAATTTGACCAAACATGACTACAATAGTCAAAATGTGGCATAACAAGTGATTCAGCAAGTTTTTTGAGGATGAAATTTGGAATGTAACATTTGATTCAATTGCTTCCACTGTTTGTTATTGTTATAATAGAAATGCCATCATGGTCTTTCCATGCATGTCAAATTTTCGTCAATTACGACACCGAGGAATTTGGTTTTGACTTTTATAGTTTTGTGAGCTGTATCACATAGTTTGTTTTTTGTAGCATTTATTGAGAGTTTGTTAGCCTTAAACCAGTTTGTTACTTTGAATTCTTCGTTGATCATACACATTTCATTTGCAATAATTATTTATAGTAGTATCGTCAGCAAAAAGGACGAACTGTAATTTAGATGAAGTCTTCACAATATTATTAAAATAATGTAAATAGTGGTCCTAAAATTGACCCTTGTGGCACACCACATGTGATTTCTCTTAGTGTTGATTTACTAGAGGTTTAATATACAAACTGGTTTGTGTTATACAGACCTAACTTTTAAACCATTCCAATACTACACCCCTAATACCATAATGTTCCAACTAATGAAGTAAAATATGGTGATCAATGGTACCGGTATTGAACGCTTTTGATAAAGCGCGCATAAACCAACTGTAGTATTTATTTTACATATTGATTCCTTTGGTAAACTAACAGGGTACCAATTTGGTGGCCGTCTCTCCCATTAAAAAATAACGGGGTTTTGGCATAAAGTCTGTGATACAAACTTAAATATATATCCTAAGTACAGCTTAGTTCTCCCAGAGAAAAGTATTTCAAAATATGCTCTTGCTATCAAACATTTCAAATCGCGTAAATATAGTACCACAGATCTGGAATTATACTGTTGGAATTTCCCCATTTCCTACAGTTAAATAATGAAAATCATGTAAAACCACTTTTTTTGCATAAAACCTGTCATAAAAATTTAAATATCTTATACTTACAACTTAGTTCTCGCAGAGAAAAGTATTTCAAGATGTGCTCTTTCTACCAAATGTAAAATTAAGAAATAAAGGGTGATGCAGTATCATTTATGGGCGAATAATGTGTCCGAGGTCGGAAAAAATAAATAATGGACGAGGCGCGGCCGAGTTCATTATTTTAATTTTTCCGGCCGAGGATACATTATGAGCCCATAAATAATACTGCAAACCCTTTATTGGTCCCCCGCTAACTTTAGTTGGCAAAGGGGACTATAGAATTGCCCTGCGTCCGTGTGTGCGTGTGTGTGTGCGTGTGTGTGTCCCAAGCAATATCTCTGGATCTAAGCAAGTGTGGGTGTCCATCTTCGCAACATAGATGCATCTCAAGTAGGCGTTGGCTGGGATGTAAAGTAGGTCAAAGGTCAAATATGGTCAAAAATAGGGTCAAATTTGGTCAAAAATAGGATATATTGTTAAAAGCCTTGTAAACACGAGATCTTTTGATCTAAGCAAGTATGGGTGTCCATCTTCGCACCATAGATGTCACCCAAGTAGACGGTGGATGAGTTCGGAGATGGGTCATGTGGCATGGTCAAAGGTCAATATGGTCAAAAATAGGGTCAAATTTGGTCAAATGGAGATATAAGCCTTGTAAACATGATATCTTTTGATCTAAGCAAGTATGGGTGCAAATCTTCGCACCATAGATGTCACCCACTCAAAGGTCAAATGCGGTCAAAAATGGGATGAAATTGCTATAAGCCTTGTGGTAGGATGATGAAACTTGTTGGGTGTGGCCAACATTCAGTGCCAAAAAATGTGAAGGTCATTTCAAGGTCATGTCGGGTCATTCAAGGTCAAACCACTAAGTAGGTGGTAGGATGATGAAACTTAGTGGGTGTGGTCAGCATTCAGTGCCAAAAAATTTGAAGGTCATTTCAAGGTCATGTCGGGTCATTCAAGGTCAAACCACTAAGTAGGTGGTAGGATGATGAAACTTAGTGGGTGTGGTCAGCATTCAGTGCCAAAAATTTTGATGGTCATTTCAAGGTCAAGTAGGGTCATCTAAGGTCAAATAACTACAAATAGTTGTATGGTCAATGTAGTCAACATTTGATACCATCAAATTGCAACTGCTATGGCAGCAGCCTCAGTGGTTTGAGAACCACTTATTTCCATCACAATTCTCCCTGTGATCATAAAATTATATTTCCCTCCATTTACTATCGCGACGGGCGGGGGACCTTTGTGGTTCGAGAACCGCCTTGTTTCTATTCTATTACCGAAAACAGCGTGATATAATGAGAAAATGCATTGGCGACCCATTATTGCAGAATAATGGACAGTAAACTGACCAATCAGAATGCTGCATTTTCAATAATGGGCAGCAGAGGTAATAGAATAGCAAATTTAGTCCTCAAAATCCGGAATTTTACACGTATAAAATGTGTTAGGATTCACCTTGCTTAAACTAAGAAAATGTCAAGCACCTGGTTCACCTGAAAAATGCAGCTATTTCTGCAGGCGACTCTTTTATGTGGGTTTAAAGACCGTGGTACTATACAGAGTGAATCAAAAAAATGTGTGCATGAAAAAACACAAAATTTGACCTTGACATGTTTACTCAACTGTGACGCAGTTGATGTTTTCATGATCTGCATATTTTCGACTTTCCGTGATGAAAAAATGACGTAATTTGGTGGAGAAATGAGGTAGATACACCAAACACTGTTTTCTTTTTTTCCCTTTAACCAGCTTAACTGTGTAAATCCCATTGGAATGGGGTAATTGATCAGCCAAGAAAATCTTTCATATCTACCTCATTTCTTCACCAAATTCCTTACACAGTCGAGGAACTCGACTGTTTTTCTTCTGTACGGTTTCCTTCTTCTTACACAGTCGAGGAACTCGACTGTGTCTTTCTTCTGTACGGTTTCTTTCTTCTTACACAGTCGAGGAACTCGACTGTGTTTTTCTTCTGTACGGTTTCTTTCTTCTTTCTTCTTTCTTTTCCTATAAAACCTAGAATTTGAGCGTAATTTGTGTAGTTTTGTGGCGGATATTTGTCCTAGAGATTTGCTTTTGGTATAATTCATGTGCGTATTCTTTCATATTTAACTTGTATTTTAAAAATGGACGAGAAAGCGTCTTGGCGGTATGA
>JAMKCH010000624.1:0-93105 GCA_023653785.1 Ophioderma brevispina
TCGACCCCTTCACTTGCGGGTTTTTCTTTGCCACGCTTTCTGTCCCTCAACTGTGTCTGTCTAGCTGGGAATCCCTTCGATGGGTATTCCCTTGTTTGGTTGGTTCTCCGACTCAAAAACCCTTCACGGCGGCTTTCCTCAGTTGTTCTTGGCATTTGGATGGTCTTGTTCTTTCCGGGTGCCTTGTGCGACTGGACGTCGTGCTTTTTCCCCTTGGGAACGCACCCTCGGGTCTTGGGGGCCCGTTCGGTCGCTCTGGCTCCGTCCTTTATGATCTAGGAGCCCTTGACATGGTGGTCTGCCCCCTTCCACCTGGGGATGTTTTATCCCCACTTCTAGTCGGTCAAAGTCTATGACTGACTGATATTGGTTGGGAGCTCCTCGCTCCCGCTTTGGAATGTCTCTGGGGCGTAAAACCTGTGTTGTGAGCCATTTCCATGTCTATGTCCCTCGAGTTTTGGTTGACAGTTGGTTACTTCCCTCCTTCTCCGAGGCTCTGGTGCGTCCTTGGTCGGTATCAGAACTCTCCCGTTCGGGTATCACCTCTCTGGTGGCTCTCTTCACTTTTCTTCTGGGAAGTTGCCCTCAGGATTTCGTGTCGAAGCCACTGTGCTGCCTACGAACCTCTTCGGGTGGCTTCTTCTGCCCGTAGCCGTAGTCCGGCGTCATTGTTTACCCCCTCGATACCGATTTGTCGTTGGTTTCCATAAGTTCCTTTATCTACAATCATGGAAAAAAATGTTGCCACACTTTGTCCGACGTGGCTGTAAAGCGCGTCCCCCGCTCCCCTAGGCAATGTTGACCAAGTTTTTTTTCCCCCCCCCCCAATGGTTGTTAGCAGCCTCGGCAGGTCCCCCAACATTGATTGATTGGGGTAGGGAAGGATATGGATCGACCCCGGCAAGACTCGGCTTTCCAATGAACAATGACTTACCCAATTCGGATCATCGCTGTGAGCATGGGAACTGTTTGATTATATTGTTTCAAGTGTGGCAACTATTTTTTTCCATGAGTTGTCTGAGCGAAATGAAAATATTTGATCGTGATTTCAGTTGTTTTGGTCATCACTTTTTATTGTATGTAAAGATTTCAAAACCACATTTTCAGCAATTACTTCCAATACATTGTTTTTTTTTTGGGGTTTTTTTTTTCTTTCTACTCCAGAAAGATTGCTACCAAATAGGGACACTTTTGGGACTAGCCAGAATAATAATGTGAGGGTTCGACATCTATACAAGTTTTGGCCTTCAACACATCACATTAGAAATATATATGCGGAGATTTAAACAAGACTTTTCTTCGATTTATAATTTGCTTTTTTTGGTAGTGTCTAAGTGTCGCGAATGCAATGTGCTATAGCATAAATATCTTACTTTCCTAAATTACGGCATGGTCACTGCTATTAACTGCTGAATGCTGATTGTGACGGTACGGGAATACTGCAAAATGTTAAACAGAGTACGTGTTTGTGCGTGCCGCAAAAGCACGACTCTGTATTTCACGTGCTTTTTAGGTTTAAAGTGCCATTTTTAAAATTAATTGTTTCTAAAATAAAAAAAACGCTAAAAATACATGATTAAATTAATAACATTTATGCTTGTGAATTGTTAAATTTATAACATAAGATATATGTTATGAACGTCATGGCCTTAACATTATTCACTTGGCCTATAGTTTGGCGTTTCCGCTCGCTCCCAGACGGAGATCCCCCAGTTCTGCTGCGAATTCCCTCTTTTTTGACATGTGACAAACATGCCATTGTGATCCGTACCGTTCACATGTAGGCTTTACATATACACACACAATTTTCAAATTGGACAAATTAACCCCCCCCCCAAAAAAAGATTGTAGTGCATTTGGGCTGCAGATGGGTTTTGTAATTTCTTGCTTTTTAAAAATGGCTTAAAAACTTAATGTAATATTATTGGCTTTAAAATTTAAATGATATAAAAATGTGTTTGTATTTTTGTTTAGGATGGTAAAAGATATTAATGGCTTAATAAAAAGTTTGCACATTACTCGTAAACTACATGAAGTCAATAATGACCCGTTTGTTGTTAAATTTGGAGGTAAAGTTTGCCCAAATGTTTTCAAATCAACAAAGGATAGGCGAAAAAATCAGGAGAGCTAAGTAAAATACTGCATTGATGAACTGGGATTGAAGAACGGCTACATATGATGGAATATTTAATTAAATTGGTGTGTGTGTGTGGGTGTTATACGGGTGTGGTATGTGGGTGTGTGTGTGTGAGTGTGTGGGTTGTGTGGATGTGTGTGGGTGGGGTTGCGTGTCTTGCGTGCGTCCGAGTGTGTACGGGGGTGTGGTGGGTACGCGGGGTCCTGGGTGTTTGTTTGTGTTTGCGTGTATGTGCGATCCAAATTGCAAAGAAGAGGTACTGAGTCACATGGTTAACCGTGTCGGTAACCAATATTTAAATACACACAGAAAGGCACGGTAACCCATAACAGTAAACGTATTTTAGACTCAAGAGGCTTATAACTTTTATGGTTAACCGAAGTCATTGTACGCAATTCTATAAGTGGTTAACCGACACGGGTTAACCCTCATCAGACAAATGATGTCTATGGAATCATATATCAGTTACTATAAACCAGTTTCAATGCTTGTATCAACATGCCACAAACTAATTTTCATTGTTATTATGCAATAAATATGAAACACAATAAATATAGATAGATTTGTTCGTTTGTCCATTGGGTGTTTGCGTTTGCAGCAAAAGTGGTCATATGAGGCATTGCATTCCATTTTTAGTTGAAAGTTGAGTGTTTGGTTCTAATGGATAAAGAATACGCCAATAAGCGAAAGATTGGGCGGTTACGATGCCTCCAACTCGGGCCTTCTTATAATATCTGTTTATTTTATTCCGTTAATTATCTTTGTTGGAAGTGTTGATGAGCCAGTCGGCAAATAATATATCAATATACGATTTTTGTTCATGATTTTGATGTAATGTTATTGTATTTCATTCTGATTTTTTTATTTGATTTCTTTATCTATTTTCTTCTGATTTTTTTTAATTAAATTTGATTCTTTCTTATATTTTTTAAAATTAATTTTCTTTATTTTCTTTCTATTTCTTTTCTTAACAAGGAAAGCATGTGATACAATCACAAAAAAGGATAATGTAAATTATGCCTACACGTTTAAATTAAGAATTAACTTAATATCTACGCAAGATGAGTTTAAAACACATTGGCTTACCTTGCTATTTACGGAAAATAAAAGCCCTGCCTCTCATGTCGAATCGTTCTCATTCGCCCTATCCATAGAAAAATGCATCTAGTGAGAGAATCACCACAACTACACAAACCTTCATACACACAACACACACACGCACGCGCGCTAGCGCGCACAAACAATGCGGAAAACACGACCACCGCATACAAGATAAACCCGATCGGCCGCATTTTCTCGCGCGTGCACAAGACATACACATACACAGTGTAAGATTTTCCTCAAGGTTGGTAACGGGTATGATTGGGGTTTTTTTATCAGTGGTGAAAAATTTCATGTAAAAAGAACATTCAAAGCGTAAGACAGTATGACAAAAACGAAATCAGATATATTTTTTTACATTTTGCTCAGACAATAATGGAAAAAAATGTGCACACTTTGTCCGCTTGGCTGTACGAGCGTCCCCTCCCCCTAGGCCAATGTTGATCCAAGTCATGTGTTAGTTTTAGCCTCGTCAGGTCACCCACATTGATGCTGGGGGTAGGGGAAGGATATGGATAAGAGCAAGACATAGCTTTCCAATGAACAATGAATTACCCAATTGCGGATCATAGTGTGAGCATGGGAACTGTTTGATTATATGTATCAAGTTTGGCAACTATTTTTTCCATTATTGTAGGATCATTCTGTTCTTCTACGACTTGTCACCTGCCTCTCTCTGCTTGCAGTCGACCACTGTGTTGAGGCGTCGGCATGTGGGGGGCATTCTTTATGAGCTTTTTTTTAGTGGGTAAATTCAGGTTTCATCGTGGTCGGGGCCCAGGTCGCCTCTCGTGGCTCGACTTGTGTTTCTGTGGAGCTAAGCTAAACTCTGGTTTTTCCCCTCTGGCGGACTTCTCGGTGGTTCGCCAACTTTGTCTACCTTTCGGGCGGGATTGCTCTCTGGCACGACCGGGGGAGTGTAGTTTATCATTAATTGGCCTTGTCTGCTCTGCGGGTGCCCGGTTCTGGCGCCGCGGCTTCCCGGGTTTTGCGGAGGGTCTGCCTCGTTCTTCCTCGGTTGTTCTGTCTACCCAGAGTCGAGGCATGAATCGTCCCTCTCCTCTGGCTGTGACAGCATGAGGTGGGATTTTTGTTATCTTGAGGCTTGTTAGCTGTCTCCGATAGTCTGTTGTCTGGATTTTTTCAGTCGACTAGCTCAGCCTCCCACAGTCAAGGTTGTTTGGTTACGTCCATTCGGTGACGTGTTCGTTCCTTTGATCCTGTAAGGCGTCCGTTCTTGACCCGAAAGCTAGTTACCTCTTGGGATCTGAGTTTATAGGCAAGTCTCTTGGCGAAGCCCCCCCAATTCACCTTGGGGTGCGGACAGTTCCGCTCTAGTACTCGCCTTTATTACTCTTTCGTTTCCCCTTCCCGGCTGAATTACTCGGAGGATTTCTGCTACTTGTAGCTTCTTTCCGGGTTAGGGGGGGGTCGGACTTATCTCTCAGCCATTTCTCGGGGCGGGGGCCTTTAGCTTTCCCTTCAGTCTCTCACCTTTTATCTCCACCCGGGGCTCTCCACGTTGGGTTTCATCTGTGGATTCTGATGCGGCCTTCTCTCTAGGGGTTGGAGTTAGGCTTCTCTTGCCCCGGTCTTTAAGAGGGGTTTTACGCCTGCGCTTCTCTGGCCTCCCCTCGGATCCTCAGTGGTTGCAAGGCTGTGAAGCCTTGTCTCCGCCTTTGCCGCGGGTGTTCTGGCCCTTGGTCCAAGGCTCTGCGTCGCACTCCAGTCTCCTTCAGAGCGCTTCCTCTCGCTATTCCTTAGATTGGTTGTCTCTGCGGTATTCCGGCCTGTCTCCCCAAAAAACTTTGGCCAGGTCTTTTAACACTTTATAAAGTCTAAGGTCCAGTTACTCACCCTTGGTGTACTTCACTGTTAGTGAGTATTGGCTTCCTGACTTTTAGGAATCTAGATTCCGTGTGTTTTGGTGGCTCTGGAATTTTTTAGTTCAAACCGGTTGGCTGCATCCATCGAACCGCTCTCGACAACATTGTGTTCCTCATCCGGAACTGCTTGGTTGGTGCAGTTGGTGTTGATTGAAAATATTCATCAACGGAGGGTAATGCATATGTTCAGTCAACATTGGTTGTAAGGAAGTCAGCTCAGTTGTAATGATTAGTCACAAAACACGTTCATGTTTTTGATTAGAATCATATAACTGAAGCCTGATTCCTTTCCAATGTTGACTTTCCCCTTTCAGGCCCCGCCCACAACATGTAAGTCTGCGTTCGTCTGGGCTCAGGGCCAAAACGGAAATAGAGAGGAGCAAGGGTCACTGGGTCTGTGACCTGGGGGTCACTGGTTGGCACCATTTTCCCCCTTTTTCTTATGGGGGGGTGTTATAGGTATTTTGGGGCATTCCACTTCTCAAAGGGAAATGCATATGTCAGTCAACATTGGAAAGGAAATCAGGCCTCCATTATAGGATTTATAAAACCTAATGTGTGTTTGACTATTTTTTCTCAAAAACGGCAATTAAGATTCAGGACGAAGGATCCAATTAACAAATATTGGTCAAATGGAATTGTGTTTTTTGTCAGTCTTTGACTGATTAAATTTTATTAATCTTACCCTGAGCTGGTCAGACATGCAAGTGCCTCAAAAAATAACAATTCTACACGGGCGTGGAAGTGACTGGCAACTCCATATTGATAACATTCAGCAAACACGTTAGGGCAGTAGAAGAGTGATAATTCAATCTATAGGTCGGTGTGTATGTGTGTGGGTGGTGGTGTGTGTTGACAGGATACACCTTGTGTGTCTTTTTTTGTACAAAAGGCCCTTTTTTTTTTTTCCCCTTTGTGTGGTTTTTTTCATTATGTGACTAGCCACCATTAAGAAATAGCATTTTTTCAGCACTAAATTAAAAGATGTTACCCCCCTACTGAGGGAATTTGCAAAAAGACATAATTAATTAAGGCCCTAACTACACCCACACAAGTAATACATTGTCATGTAGTGTCAAAATGATCAAAAACACAAAAATGTCACACAACTAATAAAAGTCACACAAAGACCCACAAAAAAAGACACACAAGAGCCATATAAAGGGACACACAACGCACAAAAGTACCCCCAAATATACCTCTGTTAGTACGGGTGGTGTGGGTTGTGTGTGTGTTGTATGCGCGCGCGCGCGTCTGGCTGTTCTAAAGTAAATATGCATACAAGAAATGACATAATGAAAAGGAATCTTAAAAAAAATATCTTACTGACCTATTGTTCAAAACAGGGATGAGCTGTAATAGTTTTTATGTTTTAATCAAGCTTCAGCTTGAAGACACATGATTGTCTCATTATTTTAACTGCATTGGCTTACTTTTGTTCCTTTTCCTTCTTTCTTTCGCTTAACAAGATTCTTTCTGGGAAGCTGGCAAGGTGCTTCCCCAAAAAACGCTACAAGAAACAATCATTGACCTTGCACAGAAGAAGGCAGGAGGACAGTCAAAATCACCCGAGTCATTCCCGGTCAACCACACCAAATGCTGCAGAAATCCCCATGCAGGCCTCATCGTCATCGTCATCATCGTCGGTTCGTGTTCATCTTCTGCGAGCACTTCAGAGACCAAACAAGCAACAACCAGCAGCGCCTTTTAAACAAACAACAACAGCAGCAGTTGCAGCACTTCACCAACAGCAATTGCAGCCTGAGCACAGGTAAGCAGCAACAACAGCATCAGCAACACCAGCCAGCTTTATTTAGTCACAAGCAACAACTAACAGCAAACCTCAGTACTCCAATACATGTTGGGGTTCCTTTACAACAAAAAATAATAGCAATACAAATTACAATAATTAACTATAAAGGTAAGAACATTTTCTTGGTTTTTGTTATTCTAAAGATTTGTAAAACAAAATTCAGAGAGATGCTTGGTTGAGACTGTACTGTGGTTTACGTTGTTATCGTATACCATATACCTTTACAAATTCTACATATATAATAATGCATGCCACACACACACACACATGCAAAACATTGTACATGTGTATGTATACAAATATGTATACAGACACTACAGGCATCATGTATTACAACATGAATATGCACAACACATATACCTGCAAGTACATATAAATGCACAAGTTGCCTGCACCTATGTATACACTGCTACTTGCATGTATAAAGTGATGTGACGTCACATCACTTTGGCAGATATTAATAGAACCTTGCAGAACTGACAATCAGAATTTAAAGCCCAGGCTTTCAGCTACACTAAATGAGGATTGCACAGTTCAGTAATTTGTTATCTTCAACCAAGTCGCTAATGGGCTCATAAACGGAACTGCAAACAGGTTATGTCACATCGTCTATACAAAACTCGCATACATACACACACAGACCACAGGGCTGTGTGAAGTCTCATTTATATGAGAAAAATCCAGAATAAAATAAAACAAATATCAACGGCCGAACATTTGGACAACTAATTTGAAATTATTTTACCACTGATTTCATCCTGTGTAAATTGTACAAAATTACGGGCTACAATGTCCCTTAAATTCTATATTTCCGATATTTTTGATCCCTCTCCCTAACACCCTCTAAGCTTCCAAATCCCTATTATTTCCCTATATTTTTTTCTCCAAAGAAATAAAAAAATGTTAAAATTAGCATGGTTGTAATATATAAAGAGTCGGGCTTTCAAGTCCTTTTCAATTTTAGCACTTTCTGGATTTTGATGACTTTGTTTGGGGCATTATCTTTTGTGAGGAAGTTAAAACAGAAAAAACTTTACGTCAATCATAAACCATATTCTTTACAAAAAAAGATGCTAAACGATCAGGGTAAACTCGGACTACACAACAATTAATGCAAATTGGAATGTTCTCCTGAGGGGCTACTCAGATTTGTTTTGGTTGAGGGTATTGTGTAGCTGGACTTGAAACCATTACCCATCCTAGGGTCATATTTTTTGTAAAAAATAAGAATACCAATTTTCTGAGTATTTTGCTTACAAATATGTACCTTTTGTTTTAAATATTTTTTTAGGGGGAGGGGCTCAGGTACAAGCCCAGGAAAGATCTTGAGGGAATATGACAACTCTTGCACCAAAGGACCCTATTGGCTAACACAAACAGTTTGGTATGATTTGCGGTTAAGCAAAGGTCAGGTCACATATGGATTGTAAAATTGTGTAAAATGTATTCTGGGCAAGTTAGGTGCTATAACATCAACTGCTAAAAAAAATACTCAGACAAAAATTCATACAGGTTGTACACAGATTGACCTCTAATGAAGAACCGATGTTGAGCTTTGACCCTATTTTTATATGGCAATGCAATTTCCTTAGCAAATGAGGTATTCTGTTCAATCAGCTCAAATGAACCACTGGCCCCAAGAGTATACATGAGTGTACACCGATTGCCATTCTAAGGGACCCCTACAGTACCCTTGACACCTTTTATTAAAATCTATAAATTGCCACCAAATTGGTACAAAAGAACCACTGGCTAAGGACTCGTGGTGTACACAGATGACCTTAATAAACCATGTGACCTTTGACATGTTTGAGAAAAAACTTTCAAATTGCAACTTCCTGGTATGCATAAATTGGTGTACAATGGATTCAAGTGCTGATATTGGTAGTTGTTACATAAAAGTGGTTGATAAGATGGATATAGCAGATGATATACCACTTCTAAAATACACAACGATTTGTGTTTGCCAGAAGATAGCATGAAGGCACATCCGTACAATTTTCCACTGTTAAGTGCACCAATGAAGGTTCCAATGTATCTCAAAATGAATAATTAAAACTTTACAAACTTATTGCAATTTTTTCCACAAAAACAAAACACCTCTTTGACCTAGGGTGATGGGTCCAAAGTAAATAAGGTCAAAAACTTCAATGACTTATATAGAGTCATAATTACACACTGCAGGAAATGTTGATTCATCAAAACTAATACCAAATGGGATAGGTTGCAAGCGCGTAAGCATGTCCCCACTCATTTACATTAATTACCCACAACATGGATCTATTATAAATAGTCAATACAGCCAGAGACGGTGAATTGTGGCACATATCTTTCTGAATGAATTACAAAATGCTGCTGATATACAAATGGAAAGGCGCCGACCATTCCAAGTAAACCCAATACATACAAATTCTAATTTTCCCTATACTTATCTGTTGAACCCTAATTATCCCTTATTCTTGGTTTTTTGCCCTAATTTAGCCTATATTTTTGGCAAGGGTTAACTTGTTAGCCCTGCAATTATTAAGGGGAAATCATGATTTTTCTTAAAAATCTATTTTAACACGTCGCTCTATGGGAAATGGTAATATAGAGGGCGCTATAACAATAGAATCTGACCCTTGTAGGCCTATATGAAAGATAACGCAATGTTTTTCTGATTTTTCAGAGGAAATAGCTCTTGCATGTCCCTACTGATATCAGTTGACAAAAAATTGTCGCTCACTGTTGTTTAAACTTGCTCTAAAAAATAAAAGGGACGATTGCATGGCGTCAAACGGCTAGACAAACATTACTAGCACACAGGCAAATAAACATATACATTTTTAAAGGTGTTTTTATTACCTTGGCCGCAGATCAAGAATTGACTTGATGTGAAACCACAACACTTGAAATTATCTTGGAATTAAATGGTGCTGCAGGCAGCATTAGTTCCAAACACATTAACAAGCCCTGTCACACAGGCAACCATACAAGGTGAGAGACTTGATTGACAGTTGTAGCAACGGAGGATTAAATAAGGAGATGACACTTGTGGACGAACAGTGGTCCTGGGCCTTGGAGTACAGGGGGCGCTATAACGAACTCGGGTTTGAATAGTCAAGGGGTGAGCCACAGCACTGAAAAGTCCAGGAAAAACTCGGGATAGGCGATAATCTTGTTTACTATTTGGACTAAAACATAAAATTGGTGTTATACGAAGCGGTGAATTCTGAATGACTATAATATAGAAGATACGGTTAATTAAGTCTTTACACAAACAAATTTTTGTAGGAACTAAACTATTTCCAAGGGATTTCAATTGAAGGGACCCGAATTTGTAGACTCCAAGGGCTGTAGCAAAAACTATATAAACCTTGATTCATAAAAATAGATTCAATAAAACCTAAAGACATAAAGGAGCTAAATTTGTATAAACATACCAAAATCGACCTTGAAATAACTGAAATATTTTTTTTTTTTAAACAAAATAATAAATATTGGGAAACATTCAGTGTAGGATCCCCTTAAACTGGGATGGGCCTTGGTGCGAGCGAGGGCGCTATTTATAGCCGAGTCTTGCAATGCGAAGTTCAATACTATCATGGTTACACACGGTGAACACGTAACTCTAGACCGTGAGGCTAATAAATACAGGAGGGACCATAAATTTTGTTGGTATGCACGAACTTTCGTATTTTGCCATAGCCATATTGAGGAGTAAAGGAGCAAAAGACGACAGGCGCTAAGTGTCAACCCCCTGGTTGTAGGCCTTAGCAACTTAGCTTACAGATTTTACATAAGAAGGGCGTGTAAATCCATGAATAAGAAATAACTTGCCATGGGAAATCTAATGAAGTTTATCAAAAAGGCAAAACAGTATTTGAGATTGTTTTGTTAGTTTAAATGGAAATTGTTTGCAATCATCCTTGAATAATAGGACACAGGACAATGTTTATGTGAAAGTTTTAAAAAATGCCTGTCTTCTATTATAGATGTACTATAAGCTACTGTATTGGTGATGCTCAAAAGTTAAGGTTCTCAATTTTTAGGCCAGTTCTTAATAAGATTTTATTGTAAGCATAAAAATCAAAGTAGATATTGTGCTGTCTAGTGTTTAAGTTACTTGTGTGGGATTTATATAACATTTCCCTAGAAGAGTCCAATTTAGATTGCTAAACTTATGAAATCTAATGGGCATCATCTTAAAAGACTAAATATTATATCAGCTTTAACATTTTTCATATTCAAGCCATTTGCACTCACAATTAATATTGTCCTTAAGATAGGCATAACTTTGAAACCAGTTTCTGTATTATGCCTTCACTTTTCCAATATACAGGTTCTGTGTTGACATCACAACCTATGAATTTAAGCATGACACAACAACAGCAACAGCAGCTACAGCACCATCAGCAGCAGCAGCAGCAACAGATAGCGCCTCAGCCGCAGCAATTAACGCAGCAACAGGTGCAGCAGGCTACTGCGGCTTTACTGAGTCCTCCCATAAACAACAATACTAGGCTGATGGGAAGGCAACCACCTCCTGCCTACCTCAATCTCTCAAGGTATGCTGTATTCAGAGGCAAAGCTAAACCAGTGTTGTACCCTACTCTATTAGTCAGGTCAGGTTTTCTTGAGGGCCTAATGGTAACCAGTACTACCTGTCCCAGGGCCGGGTTGTCGACTGCTAAACCATCACCCCCATCGAGTTTCTAGTGAAATCCGATGAGGAGGGTAGCTGGTTACCCTGGTAGAACTAAAAAGAAGATCTACCTACAAGGGCATCGGCTCTGGAGAGCTAATTCTTGGCCATTCAGGATATTGTCAGGAACAGCATCCGGTCATTATTTTTTGCTCCAATAAATCCTCGCACAGCAGTATTGCTGTGAATGTGAGGTGAATCCGGCCATCCCTGTTAGCGGGGGACAAAACCGGATGTAAAACTTTAGTTTTACTACTATACTACAACTTTTTCTACTATTAGTCAATCGGGCCTAGCATAATTTGTATGAGTGTAACATATTTCATGGACAGGTGGCAATTTCTTTTGTTCAGAATTTGTGGACGAGGGGCAGTCTTAAAGCTTTTATGAATGGAGTCTAACTTTAGGCCCAGGTTTAAACCAAGGTTAGTCCTACATGAGTGGACTTTTTCATTTCAGCATACTAAAAGTGGCTGTTAACAGGTGAGAAAATTTCCTCATAGATGGGCTGGAATGGCCCATCCATGAGGAATTTTCTCACCTGTTACATTTAACATTTGCAGTATTTTGAAAGGAAAAAAGGTCCACTTTTGTAGGACTAAACCTGGTTTAAACCCAGGTCTAAAGTTAGACTCCCTTTCAGAATACTAGCCAAATTGTTTAGAAACAAACTATTGTTTATTTCTTTAGAAATAACAGCAGTGCATCAGTAGAATCAGGAATGATGTCATCACCAGTCGGTACACCTACATCTATGCCTCCCACACCACCAGGTAATACTGCTAATAACCTAACCCAAATCAAACAACATGCTCTTTCAATAGGCTTTCATTATGTTATTTGTTCATTGAAAAGTTTCTGTTCACCAGTTTAAGTTTTTTTGACAATTTTAATGAGTGACTGTTTTGTCACCAAGTGTAATTTATAGTACTGTTTTACAAAATTATATTTTTGTTCATTATTTATTTCAGTGGTTAAATGTTTCCGAAGGTCACATAATTATTTTACAGCTTTGTCTGATAAATTTTAATTCTTTTAATAATGTTTTAATTGGTAAAGAGAATGAAGGTTCATTCATACTTCACTGCATCTGCGTTGCAGTGGGTTGTGTTGTCAGAACTGCAATCACTATGAAGTATGGTATGCTAATCTTACCAAGGGCTCAGTTCAGTCGCCTTGGATGGGCCACATGGTGAAGACCAACAGCTGACCTTGCATGTTCTGGGTATAATTAAATCATAGGTAAAATCCAGGGTGGTATTTGCTCAATAAATGGTGAATGAAAAGCCATTGAACTCTGCCATAGGAATTGAGATTTATTAGCTCATAGTGAATCTCTACCCAAAATAACTGCATCGTGGTACTGCAGTGAAGTTACATTTATTTGCAGCGAGTTGCATTGAGTTGGGTCAGAAAGAAGTGATCAATATTATCAGCATTGCAATGCACAGTGCAGTGGAGGTGTGAATGAATCTTTATTTATATCTGAGCATAAGAAAATTTTATGAAAGTGGAGGGATTTGGAAGTCACGCATTAGGATTTAGTTAAGAGAAAAAAACATAATTAATGGAGGAGTAGGTTGAAAAAATGACATATTAATGGGGTTTGTTGAAAAAATGTATATATAAATTGGGGGGGGATTTATGAAAAATAATTGATTAGGGTTTGGTGAAAAAGAATGCTGGTTTGGTTAAAAAGTAAATGTATAGATTGGGGTTTGGTGAAAAATCAAGTACATTGATCGGAATTTGAGTGAAAAAACATAAATTAATAGGTAAATAAAGTGCATTGCTTTGTGACAGTTTTGTGCATCTACAAGTAATAGTTGAGTTTCTGTAATGCATGTACATTGCTATAAAATTACATTTTTCAATTGATCTCACTGTCACGTGCTATCTTGTGTATAAAAATTGGTGGCTGTTTTTTTTTTTTTTCCATTTAAAAAATTTGGAAATTCAAAGAAATTTTTAAACTGCCTATTGAAAAGCATTTACCTTCTGGCTTGATCAGAACCAAAATGATGAAATTGAAAATTAGTTTTATTGTATCGTTATGAGTGCAAGCAAAGAGGAAGAAAACCAGAGAATCCATTCGCATGTGTAAAAGTACAAAAGTTTTGTCACCCAATATGTTTATTTGTGGGAATTTAGATTTTTTCAGTACACACAAAAACTAATTACCTCCTCGTGAAGTGATTCAAAATTTTTCAAACCTCCCATTTCTCAATGGATTCAATTTCCAAAATACCAACTTTGAAAAAAAAAGTGTCTCCTTTCAAAATTAATATTTTTAAAAAAAAAAAAAAACAAAAATATTGCATGAGTATTAAAGGAGGATGAACTCGATTTAAGTGTATAATTTTCATACTTGATAGAATTAGCGCTTCTTTCACCCCCAAAAACTCCATCTGTAAAGTTTCACACCGATATTTCAGCCCGGTTTTGATGCGATTATTTTGTTAATCCCCCATATATGAAAGTTTATATATTGGTCGACCAAATGGGGCACCATTTTCACGTATAACATACAAAGCAAAATCCTTAGCTCTAAGATTTCACAGGGTAAATGAGAAAAATAGTAGCTTTTTTTTCTTAATACAATCATTTTGGACCATTCCGATAAAATCTGGGATCCCTGGGGACGAGGGTATTAACGATCTGACTATGGCCCTTTCAAGTTCTGCTTGATGTACGAATGTTTTATATCAGTGCAATTCTTAGTTTTCGTAAAATATGTGATCATAGATGCACACAAACCTTCACCTCATTCATAAACAATATTTCAGCTGTGACTAAATTTTTGCAATCAGTTTATTGCAACAAATGAATTAAAGCATTCAAACAACATTTTGTATGTATAAAAATAATACTAGTTATCATAGACTGTGCAATGAAAAAATCAGTAATAATTACCCAATGTGATTTGCTGTCTTGTCATAAACCTTTGTGAATATCTCTTGCAAGACGATGTTATGATATCCATCTATTTGGTGTTGATCAACTTTGAGTGTTATCTGGTTATCAAATTTGATGATATTACTGCTAACAAAAACAGATAATACTGTGACAGTGAGATATATTTGATATTATGCATGTTTAAGATGGGATGCCATTGGTCTTTGTTTGTAGAGTTACAATTTGGGAATAATTTTCTGATATACAAGGGAGTCCCAAATGTTTGGCCATAATTTCATAACTTGATGCCAGTTTTTATCATTTCTAATTCTCTTTTGAGATGATTTAACATGGGATAACATCATCTTGTCTTTTTTAATGGGATTAAGAATAAATCATTACACTGAGCTGATTTCCTTTACACCAATGTTGACTGAAATATATGCATTTCCCTTCTGAGAAGTGGAATGCCCCAAAATACCATTTTTGCACCCCTAAAAGAGAAAATGGACTCGACCAGTGACCCCAGGTCACACCCTGTCGACCATAACTCTTCCTCATTTCCGTTTTGGCTGTCGTACAAGACGGATGCATCGCAGCTTCGTTGGCAGTCAAATTTGTCTGAGATATTGATACTGGACTGATAGTCGTCTCAAACGGAATACTCTTACTACTATACCATAACTATCTGGATATATTATTGGATTATATATTGGATATAAAGCGCTCTCTCTGGTCGGAATATACGGAGACTTTCACGCCCGTCGGAAAGCTTTTATTATGTATCCTTTTTTACCGCCGTTGCGATCATGTGATTTGTATAGCGGGAAAAAAAGGTAAACAAAGGCAGCCATTGCCGCACGTGTCACGTGCTTTGGATGCCTTGCTTTTTGTGAGCCTGTTTCTGTTTCTTGTAGTTGCTATACTATCTATTAAACAGTTCTTTTGGGTGTGTGTTTCTATTATTTTATTCTTATGCTTGTTGTATATTTAATAAAATATGTGAAAACTGACTTTGGAAAATTCTTACCGTGTGTGACTTTGTTACCGCGACGGTATCTTTGTCTCCGCGTTGGCGGGCCGGGTCTTACCGCGGCACGCCTTTGTTTTTCAACGCTCGTTTTCGTTCCGACACGCGCGCCCATTTGGCTCGCTTCCCCCTTCTCCGCCCCGCGACCCTCCTTTTCCGTGCGTTCTTTACGGGTCTCGCTTCCGCTGTCGCTCCGTTTGGTGCTCATTCTTTTGCGGTGGCCTTTCTGTTTTTCAATGGTTCGCCATTGAACACAGTTTTCCTGTCTAAGTTTCGCTAAGGGAAAGGGAAGGTGGTGTTCGGGCTCCGGTCCGAGGTTCTTCCAAGGCGGCCCCGCTGCTTTGGGAGCACCTAAAGATGTTGTAGTTTCGGCTACTTCATGGCGTGTTAGTAGGGCGTTTCTCTCTCGGAGAGTTTCGCCCGTCTACCTCGCTACCGGCCGCTGGCTCGCCTGGTCTAGCCCTAGGGGCTTTTCCGGTGCAGGCTAGCGCGGTCTGCTCTGCCTTTTTCCTTTGGGGATTTTGGCGGCTGCGGACATCCCGGTATGGCAGCCTCGGCTGCTTCATAGTGTGCTAGTCAGTCGGCTCCCTCGGGGACTTGCCTGACTAGCACGCTGCCGGCGCTGGCTCGCCTGATTTAGCTCGTTGCTTTATCGGTGCAGGCTAGCGTGGTCTGCTCTGCCCTTTCCCTCTGGGATCGGGCGGCTGCAGTCCGTCCGGTAGCGGTGTGTTGGCAATGTTGACGCCCGGGATCTCTCGGGCCGATCCATCGCCAGTACCGACACCCGGCGCTCGCGGTCTAGGAGTCCTCGGACTCTGCGACCGCGCTGCCGTGATGCCTCGGGGCTTGATACATTCAGCCCTGAGGTGGTTTCCTCGGCGCCCCGTCATGGGGCGCCGCGGGTGTCGGTTACGCTCACTGCTCCCCGCATGGCTAGCCTGCTAGCCACACGATGTCAATCTGGCTCGTGCTGCATGCTTCACCAGGCCTTCACGGGCTAGGTGGGGAGCGCGGCGCTTCGCCAGGTTGGTCCCTGCTTACGCGGGGTACCGTGTGCGGTTACTGGCGCGGATCGTCCAGCGCTAGTTCCCGCTACGCTTCTGCCGTTACGACACACCCCATTGGTGTTTCCGTTCTCGGCGCCCTCGCGGGGCAGCCTCCGGGGCTTGCCTCCGCGGGGGGCTCAGTGCAGGCTGCAGCATGCCCTCTCAGGGTGCGCTGCGTGCTCGTGCGTAGCCCTTGTCGCTATAAGTCTCTCTTCGCGGGTTGTATAGCTCGTGGCTCCGGGACTTCTAGGGGCTGTTCTAGGGGGAGTACTCCTTCTTTTTATAGCGTCTCACCTTTCGGAGGTGATTGGCTCGCTGCATGGTGGCTGTTTATCCGCCGTCGTTGGCGTTGATTTACGGCCTTAACCATTGCGACTGGTCCCCTCTTACTGGGGCTGTTGCTCGGGTGTTGCTTGTCCGCCTTCGCTGGTGTTGACTTTCAACTCTCGGCGCCGCGACTTCTCCTCGGGGATGCCGTAGGTCTCGGCGGGTCTCTCGGGTCTATCCAAGTCGCTCTTTGGCAGGGCCCACGCGAGGCGGGGCGGCTCATAGCCTGGGTGGCTTCACCACTTATCTGGCTGCCATGTTGCCTTGCCTTGGGGGTGTGAGCCCTCTCAAAGGGCCTTTTTGTGTAGTCCCGGGGTTATGACGTTCTATTCCCCGTAGTTGATCTGCTTCTGCATGCAGGGTCCCCCACCTTCTGGATGGGTGTGCTTAGGGTTGCTCCTGCCATGCCGGTGGCGGGCCCTAGCCCGCCTCGGTCTGGGCTTGGGGCGCATCCTGCCGTGCCACAGCTTGCAGCTTTCATCGGGGCCCGGGACTTAAACTTTTGTGGAACACTGCCCCCGCCTCGCGGGGTGTTTTTGCTTGATCGGGCTCCTTCGGAGCTGGGTAGCCTTGGGCTGCATGTACTCTCCCATGGGCATTCGATCTGGGTCCCGGCGCTTCCGTCGCCGCCGCTGTTGGCGGATGACAGGTTGCTGCACCGGTAGCCTAGCTCCTTCGCAGTGCTATTCCGGGCCCGTGCCGTGCGCCACCATCAGGGACTTTCAGGGCATCTGGTATCTTCTGCCAGTTAGGCGCCTAGGCATCTAGGCCCTGGCAGGCTGGCTTTAGGCTTACTGCTACCTGCCTATTTCCGCTGTTCTCCCTTGGGGAACTTGGACTTGGGCTATGAGGCAGCTTCGCTGTTCCCATAACTAGGGTATCAGCTGGGTATAGCGTCGCTCCCGAGCCGGGCCTAGTGACCGTTGCCATCTGGCGTTAGTCTCCGTTCCCCTAGGGTCAAGTCCATGTATCCATTGGCGTGATACTGGTCTTTGGGTCTCTTTAGCCCCCAACTTCCTTGGGAGGTCGTGGCCTTTAGCTGGGCGGCCTTCGACCTCCGCCTTGGCTTTCGTAACCTAGACCTTCGTAGTCGAATAGACCTCATCTCCATTCGGGTAGCTGGCCCTGGTTCTTTCCATGCAGCTTGGATGACCCTGTCGCGCCTAGCCATGCTAGCCGGCCTCTGGCCTAGGGCTGGTGCGCTGTTGCTGGTGTGCGACCTTGGCCCCTTCGGGGTTTTGAGGCCTGTGCCTGTGCTAGTCTGACGTGGCCCCTCATGGGCTCACTGGCCGGCCTAGGTCTGGGGTAGGGGCTTTATGTCGTCCCCTTGGCCTTACCCCCCGTACAGGGAATCTGAATTCATCTGGCTCTTGCACTTGACCTCCGTCCTCACTTTAGGGCGGCGCAGTGAGACCCCGGTCTACATGCCGGCAGGTGCCCTCGGGGCCTAGCATGCTCTGGCCGGCCTCGGGTTTTGGTCATTCAGTCTTGACGCTGTTGCTCCTGTTCCCTCATTGGGGCTTGGCCTCCCACCCAGGTGATGCCCTCGCCCCTTCTGGGCTCGGTTTGTCCTGGCGCGCATGTGGTTTTGGCTCTGTTGCCCCCTAACCTTACTGTGCCCCATGCCTTCTCGCCCGCGTGGGGCTAGCCTTGAGGTCTTTCGCGACTTTTGCCTGGACAAACTGCCACTGTGGGTCCGGTGTCTGACCGGGGTCCTTCTCCTGCTTGTTCGGGAGATAGGGACTACTTGCTCTTTTGAACATTTTGCACAGTTCCTTAGGCTCCCGGCTGACAAGCCTGATCTGCTGTCTCCCTCTGGGGGACATGGACTCCGGCTTTGGTCGGCTCGACTGTGCCCCGCGCAATTGGGCTCGTCATTAACGGGCTTAACGCTGGGCTCGTCCGGGCCTTCCGTTGGGGCGCGTCCGGGCCTACCTTTGGGGCACGTCCGGGCCTACCGTTGGGGCGGTCGGGCCTACCTTTTGGGGCTCGTTCCGGGCCCTAGTGCGGTTCCTGGGCTTCAGGCCGCGGGTGTGCTCCCGATGCGTCGGGATCTGTCTTGGGGGTCGCCCCCAGAGGTTTTTCAGGCGCCAGTTCGATCTCTTCACTTGCGGGTTTTACTGTGCCTCTCCTTCTGTCTCAACGGTGCTGCCTAGTGGGAATCCACGCGATGGGGTATATTGTTTGTTTTCCCCTTGCTGGGTGGGTTTTCTCCCACTCGCTTCACTGCGGCTTTTCATTTGTTCTTAGCAGTTGGCCGGTCTTGTCTTCCTGCCGTGCCTTTGCGCACTGGACTTGTGCTTTTTCCCCGTAGTCCCTCGGCAGACCTGTCTTTTTGAAATTTTTCAGAGAGCATTAAAAAGCTCATCTCGGGATCCTTGAGGCGAGCTGCAGAAGAGCTTTATTTAAAAGCTCCCAAATGCTGGCTGTATACAAGCTTTTACAAGCATAGAGCTGCATAGCAAGCAGTACCGGCAACTGAGTTGGGACCATAAGCAGTTAAAGTAAAAGTCATGCAATTTTTCATCAGGTGTAAGCAATAAGCATGTTAATTACTGGCAATCAATTTAGACAAAGTTAAGAATTTACTACTTAGACTGTCACTCAAGATTTAATCAAATTACCATGTCGTAGATGTTATCATTCAAAAGTGTACTCAATTTTCCAAAAGAAGTATTCATCACCCCAGGCCTTGAACCTCGACCTGAGCGGATTTTTTATTTTTTTTTTTTTTTCATTTTGAAATCTAGTCTAGACTAGGTAGGGAGAGTAACTGGGCATGCACGAACAGTCAAACATTATCAGTAACAAATGTAGAACCTAATTCGGCAACAGTCATTCATATTTAGTCAGAATTATCTTAAAACTAATTGGGAGTAAGATCACGTTTTCATTAATAATGCGAGTTCACGATGACTTGGTACGTATCCATCAACGTGTGGTCATTGTCAAGTATGTGCTTAAACCTTGTAATCGTCGGGTGACTCCTTCCCCGGCACTTTCATTCTTTGAACTGTTTCGTGCATCAATTTGACCACGAGGTGGTACCGTCTATCGTTTTTCATGTCGAAAATATTATATAAATTCCTTCTACTTCCGTAATGTTTGAAGACCCTCAACTTCATTCGCCGAGGCGCCATCGTAGCTATCAAAAACTTGGCTCGAATCAAAACACAACCACGTGCGATTAACAGTGCGAGAGGCTTCAAATTTACGACGTTTACTTCATGGCATTATTTACACATATGTCCGTGTTCAGTTTTCGTACCCCGTCCATGCTGTAATTTCCATTGAGTTTCCGATACATGTTGGATTTAATACACCCGCAATTTTTGCTCTCGGCACGCGATTTTACCACCGTTCACAACGTTCACACTATCTGAAAATGCGTGTAACTGGTAAAGCATAGTGTTCCGTATCGTTTATCATTAAATATTTTTGTCAAAGGGAATACATTTGCTGGGTGCGGCTTCAAAACGAAGTAAAAAACTCGCAAGGTCCGGCTTTTTGAAAACCACAAATTGTGCGATAAATCGCTCGGACTCAAAGCATTTTAGCTGCGCGACTGCGCGCGATCGCGCGCTACGCGCCTCAAAGACCATGCTGCTCGGGGTCCTGGGCGGCACGTTCGGTTCGGTTGCTCTTTTGCTCCATGGTCTTTCGACCTGGGAACTCTTGACATGATGGTCTGCTCACTTCCGACTGGGGATTATCCCCTCTCCTTATAGTCGGGGTCAAACGTTCCTGTGACCCTGGACTTAAAGAGTCGGTTGTGAGCTTCTCGCTCCCGTGTGGGACCTGTCTCTGGGGGCGTACACCCGTTGTGAGTCATTCTTCCATTTCTGACGTCTCGAGTTTGGTTTACGAGTTTTGGTTACTAATCCCTCTTCTCGAGGCTTTGGGGATCCTTAATCGGTATCTCGCCTGTTCGGATAGCACCTCTCTGGTGGCGCTCTTCACTTCTCCTTGGGAGATATCGTGTCGATGCCACTATGCTGCCCGCGGACATCTTCTGGTGGCATCCTTAATCCTTCTAAACCCTTATCGGAGTTCGGGCTACGCGGCTACCTGTTGTTTGCCTCCTCGGTATCGATTGGTCGTTCGGTCCAGAGGTCCTCATGCTAGGATCATTCTGTTCTTCTAACGACTTTGTCACCTGCTCTCTGCCGTAGCAGTCGCCATCTGTAGGCTCTGCTTCGAGCTCTCGGCTTGGTTCGCCTCTCGGGCTCCGACCGTGTTTCCTGCTTCTGTGGAGCTAACCTTTGGGTTTTTCCCCTCTGGTAGACTTCTCGGGGGTTCGCCCACTTTGTCTCCTTTTTGGGCCGGGATTGACCTTGGGGATTGCTTGTTATCATTAATCT
The DNA here is from genome assembly GCA_023653785.1 of Ophioderma brevispina. Classification (NCBI taxonomy): domain Eukaryota; kingdom Metazoa; phylum Echinodermata; class Ophiuroidea; order Amphilepidida; family Ophiodermatidae; genus Ophioderma; species Ophioderma brevispina. The sequence goes on from JAMKCH010000624.1 coordinate 21,281, forward strand.
AGCCTTGACTGCTCTTCGGTGTAACGGTTCTGGCGCCGCAGCTCCTGGTTTCTTTCTACCTCCTCCGAGTCGAGGCATGAATTGTCTCCCCCCTCTCTCCTGGCTGTGACAGCTTGAGGTGGGACTTTTCGCTTATTTTGGGGCTTTGTTAGCTGTCTCCGATCTTCCGTTTGTCTGGATTTTTCGGTCTACTAGCTCAGCCTATAACCCACAGGCAAGGTTGTTTGGTTCGTCCTTCAGTGTGTTGATTCGTTCCATTGACTCCTGCAAGGCATCCGATCCTGACCCGAAAGCTAAGGTCCCCTCTTGGGATCTGAGTTTTTTTTCAGCGAATCCTGGCGAGCCCCTCAATTTCCTTTGGGTGCGCGTCGCTCTAGTCCTCGCCTTTATTACTCTTCGGGTCCCTTTCCCGGCTGAATTAAGCATCGGAGATTTCTTCCTTCTCCTTGTAGCTTCTTTCTCTCCCCTCTCCCGTGTCAGGGTCCGGGGTCTTATCTCTCCGCCCTTCGTCGGGGCTGGTGCCCTTTTTAGCCTTTCTCGGTCTCTCAACTTTATCTCCCCCGGGTCTCTCCCCTGGGTTCATCTGTGGGTGTTCTGATCGGTCCCCCTCATTTAGGGGCCTGCCCTCCTTTGTTTTTTGGGGTTTAGGTTCTTTGCCCCGAGTCTTTACGCGGGTCCGCATTGCGCTTCTCTGGTTCCCGCCCGGATCCTCAGTTGTTTGCAGGTCTGTGAGCCTTTTTCTCCGCCTTTGCCGCGGGGGTGCTTCCTGGCTCTTTGTCCAAGGCCTACGTCGCATTCCATTCTCCTTCAAGTTCTTCCTTGCGCCTATTCCTTAGGCTTGGTTTTTCTTTGCGGGATTCTCGGCATTGCTCTCTCCAAAAAACTTTGGCCAGTCCATTTAAAAAACCATTATAAAGTCTAAGGTCCAGTTACTCACTCTCCCTGGTTACTCCACTGTCTAGGTGAGTATTGGCTTCCTGACTTTTTTGGACTCTAGATTCCCTGTGTTTTTTGTGCTCTGGCGTTTTTGGCTCAACCTTTGACTGCATCCTTTTCCTCTCTCCTGAGATATCATGCTCCACCTCCTACTGAGTGAGCCAGTCTGGTGTTGATTGAAATATTCATTCAACGGAGGTTAATGCATATATTTCAGTCAAGATTGGTGTAAAGGAAATCAGGCTCAGTGTAATGATTTTAATTTTGTATAAAACAACGTTTTATCAATCATATAACTGAGGCCTGATTTTCCTTTCCAATGTTGACCTTCCCGCTTCCAGCCGCACCACAGCATGAATATTAGTCTGTGTGGGCTACGAGCCAAAACGGAAATGGGGAAGAGTAATGGTTTGTCGACAGGGTGTGAGCTGGGGTCACTGGTCGAGCCCATTTTCTCTTTTAGGGGTGCAAAAATGGTATTTTGGGGCAATTCCCCTTCTCAAAGGAAATGCATATATTTCAGTCCACATTGGAAAGGAAATCAGGCCTCAGTATATGATTTTATAAAACATAATGTGTTTTTGAACTAATTTTATTTTCTCTTAGATGTCCATGTCACATTCACTAATAATAATCAGGTTTATATAGCGCTTTATCACCGTAAAAAGTCTCTAACGCTGTTGCCTAATATTATTCTTACGTTGCCATCAGGAAATCCTCAGAATCATTTCACGTCCATCTATGTGTTTGCTGGCTAAGCGAGCAACCCTATCAGCACTTAATTGTAACTTTATGCTAAACATAACAGCTCCCCCGATTTTACTTGGGTCTATGGGAGGGACAATTGAGAATAAAAGAGGTTGTTTTATTTTTTACCATGTTAAATATTCATCATCTTAAAAAATTAAAAGTACTTTCTACAATATTAACTATTGCTTTATCAGATCAGCAAACTCTATACCAATGGTATCCCACACTGGCAGATACAGTAGCATTTGGTTGACTGATAGTTTTAATATTTTATAAATTCTCTACACCAAAAGAAATTTTCCACCTTTTATGCAAGACCTCCACTTAAAACTATTTGTCAGAAATTCAGATTATTTAAAAGATAACCTGTACTCTCCACAGGGTATGATTGCAGGAATTTACAAGATTATGTTTCTTCTATATTGTCTTTAATTTGGAAAAGAAAATTAGTTTTAGAAAGCAAATTATTTCAACCAAATGCTACCTGTTAGTCAGTCTAAACACATACACACTTCATGTCTGTGTCATATTATGCTGATGTTGTCACATGTACCTTGCCCCTTAAGTGGCCTTTGCTGCAGCTCTACCAGGGGGCGTGTCAGCCGCACAAAGACCTAGAAAGACACCTCCAACCACCCCCACTCAGCGTAACCATGGTAACCCTACCCCTAATGCCTTGCTGGCCAGGCGGACTTCACTGAACGACAGCAGGCAGTTCAACAGTTTTGTGACTGTCACAGGTAATGGCTGGTGTGCTTTTAACATGCATCTCAATCTTCTATTCTGTAAAAAAAGTCCGCATCTCAGTGTGTACTTTAGGTCAATAAAAGTAGAAACAAATAATGAGAGTATTTTTGAAAATTGTCCCAGTTGCTATTTCAACGTGGTGTTTTTAGTGACTCATTCACATTTTCTTGCAAGAAATTTGCTGCAAACTTGTCAAAAATTGTCCTGTATGGCTTCCAGTGCACACTGGTCGGCAAACATTCTAAATTTTGAGTAACTTTTGATTCTTTTCGCTCTCTCTATGATCGCTTTCCACTTCAAGATACATTCTTGCACAAACTAACTTCCATTCAGTATTTTGATTTTTGTTCATGAACTGTATTGAAAATTGTAAACAAATATTTGGAATGTAAATGGATACAACTTAATTGGTGTCCATGACCTTAAAAAAAATGGGGTATTTGTGTTGGCTAATGTAAATGCAAACCTACAATGCTTCAATCTTTTTTTATTTTTCTTTGCTTTGCTTCAGTGTTTTCTTTCTGCTTGTTTGTTTGTTGTTTATGTTTCATTCATTTGTGTTTAATTTTTTGTTATATAATGTGATCAACATGAAAGTTACTCCTCTCGGAAGGGTAGGTACATAATTAGATGAATTTTGTGGTTTTGATTAGCTTTCTCAAAACTAAAATGCTTTCAAAAGAAAAGATGTTAATCTCACTGGAAATTTTTCAACAAGTCTAAAAGTTCCAAAGTATGTAAAATCTGAATTCATTGGGCTCTTCCACTTTAAACCTGCACCACCCCTCTGGAAGATATAGGTTATGTTTTCAGCAGGGGGAGTATGTCTCTTATATGGAATAGCCATCTATTCAAGTTATGAATCATGAAGGCGACTGCTTCCTGGTTTCACTCTCTTTGACATGTACCAGGTGGGTTGGACACGATCTGCTCGATTTGGGCATCTGGGATTTCCAAACGGTAATTTAGGGAATTCTTTCATGTCTTTGCTACGACAACCTCGGTCCCAGTGACATTACAAAATCACCTCATTATCATTCATTCAAAGATCTTAGTAATATCATGATAATTTAGGAAACAAATATTGATGTCAAAATCCATCGATGTTAGTGGATTAACCTCGCTGCAAAACAGTGTAATTTCCAATAACGGTCATTTAAGATTTAAATATTCGTGACCAGCTATAGCCTTTAGTCAAGTCTGTCCGATGTGTGTAAGAGCACCCTCCTACCATGTACCGTTACTTCAGATGTTGATTTTAATTCCACTGTTGCGTGGGTGAAGGGAAGTTGGCAATGTCCTACCACCCCTCGTACACCCCCCCCCCCCCCCCGAAATGTACTTGAGATGCTTGATAGGAAATGGCTGCCCAATGAATCAATCAACCTTTACTAGAGACAAAAGTTGTTTGCAAATGAATATCGGTCTAATCGGGAGTGATTCAGCAGCAATTGTGTTATGATTGGCCAATTAGCAGATGATAATTTTAGCAATTGTTGTAAAAAAAGAAAACTAATATTTTGATTAAAATAGTTAACAAAATTGAACATGCTGGTCAATTGTACTTGATAATCTTTTCTGGTTTGACACCAATTATATCTGAACCCAAGATAAAGAGGTAATTTCTGATCTTTGTATGGATGTAAACATTCAATGTTATTTGTAAAAGTTATCTGTAGTTAGATATACCAAAAACCTGCTTAATGCCAGAACAAATGGGCGCAGAAAGTGTTTTGTTTTTGGTGTTACCGTTTTAAAATTGTGATAGAACACATTTCAGATGTTGACAGTATGTTATTTCTGATTATTTTTTCTTCCATATGATCTTTGTATTTTGTTTTTCTGCATATTCTTGTATTTGTTGTGGCAATTAATTTCTTTGTTAATAGTTCAGTGTTTGTTCATTGTTTAGTTTCTTTTGATTGTATTTACTGTTCTATTGTTAATTTTAATTATTTAGATATAATAGGCCCTATCAACATTTGTTATAATATAGCTCTATAAGAGAGAGATATTTTCTTTTTTTCTTTTTTGAGGAAAACTCTTAAAAATCAAAAGTGAAGTAGTTTTCCAGCAAACATCGGTATAAATGGGAGAAGAGTACTGAATTCTTTGTTGACCTTGGAAATACAACAGTGCATGGAGAATGTTTCCATTCTGTAATATTCTGTATTTTACATTTTGACCAATGATGCATAAAAAATAAGTCCAGTGTGCTTGCTGATGAGAGAATGAAATCACAGTGATGTCATTGGTGTAGAATTTTGTGCTTAATGTTAGTGCAGAGGGTGTTTTGAATCAATCCCATAATGCATTGCATTGCACCTATACTGTACTGTACTAAACACATGTCAGTACTTAAGGATAAAAGTATTCCAGAAGTTCAAGGACCACAAGACATTTCATGATCGTGCTAAAAATTCCTTAAGTACTAACACTTTGTTTTGGCTAAAATGCGCGTAAAAGTCAGAGTTTTTATGTATTAAGAATAGGGTTTCTGTGGGATCACATGACCTTATAGAGGTGAGATTTTTCAAAACTGGTGCATTGTGGGATTGATTCAAACACCCTCTGATGTTAGTGCACGTTGCCTGTAATTGACTGATGTCTTCTGTTGTTGTATGTGAAAATGAACCGTTTTAAGCCTCTTGGAGAATATGGACTCTACCAGATCTCCCGCTTTTGATGTCCACCTTTAATTACAATAGGTACTCAATGTAGACTGTTAGTGTGATCACAAGAGTACCTGGTGTGTAGAACACAACTATAGGCTATTTCTCTACTTCTCTGCAGTTATGTCATAACCTTGTTGCAGCTTTTACGCATGCATCAAGATATGCTGCCTTTGTACGCGCGGGTAAAAACGCCAAAGTTTTAAAACACAGGCGGTTTACTTGTGCGTCCACCAAATCTCACATTGACGTCACTGTACAGAGGTAGGGAAACAGAGTACAGTTTGCAAAATTTTGCTCTGGTGTACAACTGTCACCATAGTAGATACTCCATGTGTAATCCTAGTGTGACTGCGAAGAGGTCACTATATAGGTACACAGGAAGAATCCCCACTTTGTTGTACATAGCAGATACTCCATGTGTATTTACAATGTGACCAAATAGTGTGTACTATCAAGAGACCTACCGCATAGGTGTTTCAGAGTACACACTTTTACCAGGTGTCCTTTGAAACACAAGCATCAATGTACACAAATGTACATAAATGAACTATGGTCCAAAATAAGAGAAATCTGAAATGTCATGACCATGTTCAGAAGGCTGACAAAAATATATTAAAATTACTCAAAGAATTTCCTTTAAACAAGATTCAATACTATTGTCAATTCTTACTGGACTAGCAATTTTGTTATCATTCAGGCATAAGGTAAATCATTTAAAACATGCTCATATTATACAGACAGAACCTGTAGCATAGCTGCTTTCTCTCCCTTTTGTCGTCTATCTCTTATGCTCCTGGATCATATGTCCAAATTTTTATCCCAGTGTATACAATTCTGGTATAGAAATTCTGTTGAATACACTCATGTTAATCTCCACATACTTGGTGTAACATATAAGATGCTTTACCACATCTGTATATTCTTTCTCTCTTATATTTATTTTGTTTCTACTCCAGGAGAGTAAGTTAATGTCAATATATCTGATGTGCACTTTCTGCAAGCTTCCAACTCATCTTTAATTATGAAATTAATGCTTTATTAGAACACTGGGTGTCCAAAGAGATTACATGTTGAAAAAATGCTATAATTAACCTATTTCAATAAGTGAAGATCCATTTGTAATCACTTCAATGTAATATCTTTATTGGACACCCTATACACCAATGTTAACGCTTTTATTCTAAATTTTTAAATCCTGCCTAGAAAGCTGCGTCTCTTAAGATATCCGTCAATCAAGTTACATACCTATTAAATAATAATAAACTAGGGCTTTGTTTTATAGTTAACCTGTTTTCTGTGTTGACACTTTTATTTCTAAAGGAGGTTAATATGTCCATCCATAACAATATCGGTTGCCTTTTTTCCATAGGTCCAGGCTCTATGGGACCTCCTCCTACACCACCCCCAGCATCTACACCTACCCCTACTCCCCCACCAGTATCCACTATAGGGGGACGTGTCACAACACCCACACAAGAGCGTGTGCCCACCCCTACCAGCAGCAGTGTATCAACCCACCAGACAATCAACCCACAGAATGTGGCCGTCACCATTGCAATGGCAGGGGGTAATATTGCTGTACCAATTACAAGTCTAGTTGCACAGTCTCAAGGAGGTGAGAACTGTTTTGTTCCAAATTATGATATAGTACATTCTAGATACCATATTGTTTCCTTAGGATGTCATCATGGGCTTAGTTTCCTGTAATGTTAAATCATGTGCTGAAGTATGTAATTTAAAATACAATTTCATGCTTTCATTGTTTCACTCAATAATAATATTAATAATCAGTTATTATATAGAGCCTATCACTGTAAATAGTCTCAAAGCACTGTTACCTATTGTTCTTATTACGCTGCCATCAGGAAATCATCACACTTATTTCGCTTCACCTAGGACGGCAGCTGGCCAAGCGCACAATGCTATCAGTTCTTCGATTGTAATATTCCTCATAACAGCTCCCCAGATTTTGCTTGGGTCGACGAGGCAATTGAGATTAAAGGCACTATCAGTGATCCACCCGAAAGAGTCAAAATATTTAAAATTTGCAGAAATAGCTTAAAAGTGAAGGATATGTCTGTAGAATTCTCATAAGTTACTTTGACACATACACACTTGACTGCAGCAGGGCTCAAACTCACAATTTACAATGTCCTTAGGAACATGAGTCATGCACTTTATCTGTTGCGCCACACATGCACTCAGGCTCGTAAATTCTCCATTTTAACATGGAAATCCACAGTTTTTGTAACCGTGCCGAATTTTTATTTCTACTTATTTTTAAAATTGGATAGAAACATTATAAATTTCATCTTTTTCACTATTTTGTATTTGAATTTAGTAGCAATAAAACTGTACATAAAAAAAAAAAAAAAAAAAACAACCCACAGAATGTGGCCGTCACCATTGCAATGGCAGGGGGTAATATTGCTGTACCAATTACAAGTCTAGTTGCACAGTCTCAAGGAGGTGAGAACTGTTTTGTTCCAAATTATGATATAGTACATTCTAGATACCATATTGTTTCCTTAGGATGTCATCATGGGCTTAGTTTCCTGTAATGTTAAATCATGTGCTGAAGTATGTAATTTAAAATACAATTTCATGCTTTCATTGTTTCACTCAATAATAATATTAATAATCAGTTATTATATAGATTGACATGATAAAAAAAGGTCAAGCGGGCGGACTGTCTATACACCTGAATGGAGGGCTCATCTCTCTTTCGAAGCGTTCGAAGCGATAGGGCCAGACTCCACTATAATGTTGCTGTAGGGGATTGCTACAACCTTACAAGGAGTCTGTTACCTTCCCAATATGAATAATAGCGATTCAAAATAGAATGACGCTGGCCTTAACCCACCCTAATTGCAACAGATCGAATTCCAACAGAATTGTATTGAGAAATACCTTTAAAACAACATATCAAAAGTCCTACTAAATCAAGGAGTGAACATATATTTTTCAGGGGGAAGGGTTTATACAGGGGTCAAAATATGAGAAGTATCAAAACGCCGTCGAAAATTGCCAACGTTTCATTCATTTCCAGATTAAAACAGTATAGTTTGCCATATCTGCGGTTGTAGTTCCATAGTTATGAGTCAAAATAGGTTTCAAGGTCACAATTGGGGTAAATTTTCAGATATATCCCGTTCGTTATAAAAATGGGTCAAATTGTTCGTCTATGGTACAGAACCAAAAATATATGGTTGCACCATCTATAATATTCGTGGCATAATTGGAACTCAAAATGTGACTGGGGGCTCCAGGGTCTACGGGAAGTCACTAGTCATAGCTCTGTATTCTTATATGAAAGTTCAAACAAAGAAAATCTATGTACATTTAACTTATGCAGTTGACAATTTAACATTTTACAACCAGTCCGATTTTTTCAAAATGGGACCATTCTATGAATTTTACCCGGATGACCTTGGACTGTTTATGAGCCTATTGTACTAAAACTAATAACGCGTAGAATGGCAAACTATACCTTTTTTTAAACCTTAGGAGTAGCCCAATAAATTGGTACATCATTGAAATCAATTCCGAAAATTCTAATTTTTTTACCCTGTAGCAAACGTTTGCCCCCATTTCTACATGTTCCACTAGTCGATTTTGGTAGACTTTTAATATAGTTATTTTTGGACTATTTCAGAGTATATTAACACCAACAGTGTTTCTGTTTGCAATTTGTGTGGTCAAAATCATACAATTATTGGACTATAATGCCAGTACCCATTTATAACTCCTGGTAGAGAGGCGTAATTGAGGTAGCCCTTACTCAAGGGCGAAACATATTGGCCACAGCGGGCTCGAACACCACACCTTGGTAGGGCTGAGAATCTTCAGGCTCTTGGATTTGAATTAGTTGCTTAAGGGCAGTGTTTACCCTAGTGCTTTTGTTTTTACTCGAATTTCTGATTTTTGCACCATTTTAAACATCACCTGTGTTTCTACGTTACCAACAAAGGTTATCCAATGCAGAAAATCCTGAGTTGTATTTTTTTTGCCGTTTAAAAACAGCTATTTGACCATTTTAAGGTCACAACAAAACCACTGTTGCTGGACTGCGTTACGTGGTACGCCCCTTACACGCCGTCAGCGCAAGGCGCAGCATCGCGTCGCGCGGTGAATTTTTAACTGCGGCAATGAATCGTGGCTTTGTTTTAATGTATTTGCGCGAACGCATCTTGGAAACGAAAAATAATATTTGAAAGGTAAACAAAGCTTAAGTTAACAGACGAAATGTTCATTTCTTCTGTGATTTCTGGAGTTAGAGCACAAGATGTTTTGATTCAATAGTGACAAAATCGTATTTTCTCACTTGGCACAACATCTCATTTTGAAGTCAAAGATACAGTTTTTGAAAGAGACGCTTGAAATGGCGCGCAAAGTCACTTTTTGTACTAAACACGTATTTTCTCAATGTTTCACTTTCGCAAATTTCGGCCAAATTTTCAGACAAGATCACTCCAAAAGATACCAAGAAAAGGTAAGGTTTTCACTTTCCTACGATAGCAAATGGTCTTTTCTCTCTAGGACGGTTTTTTCTCACTTTTTCATTTTTCGATTTCTAACAAATGATATTCTCCTATATATCTCAAATTTTGGAAAAGAAGGTAAAAATCACACTTTTTTGACATTTTTCCTTATAGTTTCGAAAAGTACGCCTTTTTTCAAAATGAAAAAACCGTCCCTAGAAAATTTGTCTGTTTTTCTAAATAACAGAAAAATCTAAAATTCAAATTGTTTTTGTGTTATCTGTCGAAAAATTTTTGGGCAAATCAGTGTTTTTAGTATTTTTCTCACATACGGAAAGTTTACATTAATTTGTGGATGCCATCATCGTGTCATCTCCAATTTTCTTTCTAGAAATGTATACTTTTTTACGGACAATATCAAATATTTTGCGAAGTTTACAAACCACAATAGCTCTCGGAAACGCAAGGTTCACACTGCCCTTAACTGTTGTTATATTGTTAATGCTTATCCAGCAAAGTCAGCACAAGCAATTCTCGACAAGCAACACTCCAACAGCGAGACACAGAAAAATTTCAATCCAGCCTTATTACAACAAACATCAGTTACATCAACCCAGCAAACAGCAACAACAACAACACAACAAACAGCCGCAAGCATCAGCACAGCAACACTTTCACTCAGGGTCCAATTTCACGGTGTGTCGATTTTTGAATGTTTTAAACCTATAAGTACCTTTTACGCAGGCATCAGTTTGAATCTTTGCACACCCTTGAAAGTCAACACTCCTCGGCTCGGATTGCGTTGCGTCGAATTGACACCAAAGTCTTGACAGCAATAATTCTATTTTATCGTGGAGTTCTAACGGCAAAATTATTCCTTGACGGCCCGTGAAAAATGTAATCTATAACTGATTCAAAGTCTTGACAGCCGTAATTGTTTTTCGAATGAAGTCCTTACGCAGATTGTATCCCTATACGTGAGCTTTAACAAAAATTATAATCTCATTCGACTCCATGAAGCATGAGCCTTGAGGAGGGATCACAAGTTCAACCGCCACCCTGCATTAAAGCAAGCTGAAAGCAGGCTCAACATATTTTATGCAACCCATGTTATCATGAAAGCTGCAGACCTGTTGTTTGATACCAATCTGTTACTGTTTTCATTTTGCAAAGGGCATGCCAAAGAGCAGGATTTTTTTGTATTTTTTCCATTTTTGGGCCACTATTTTTAGGAGGGACTTTGGTCAGAATTCAATACTTTTTTCTGATGACTGAAGAAGGAAAAGAAATCTCTAATTTTGAAGGAATAAAAAGAATGCAGTAATGTAAATTTTAAAAGTTTTATATGTCAGGTCAGGTTTCTTCTTTGAGGGCCTGCTACTGTATCCTGGTACAAGTACTAGCCTGTCCCAGGGCCGGTTGTCGGCGGCTCCTCATCCGGACTTCTAATGATGAGGAGGTTGCTGGTTACCCTGGCAGACCTAAAAAGAAGGTCTACCTACATGGGCTCTTGAAGCTAATGGCCAGCCATCCAGCACATCGACGTCAGGAAGGTCATATGGTCCAATTATCTCTTTTGCTTCCATAAATCTTCACATAGCAGTATTGCCTTTAAATGGGAGGTTAATCCGGCCACTGCCGTTAGCAGGACAAAACGGATTTAAAACTTGGTTTTACTACTACTACTATGTGGGTCTTCTGAGGCATAACACTTCCTGCTGTAGGCACTTATATGTTTTTTTTAAACATGTTACCAATGTTTAAAAAAAACCATCAAGTTCAGGGTGCCATCAGAATAAACCTAGTCCACCACTAGGGGGCGGTGCACTCACTGCACCTCAGGCAGCTGTGTTTTGTCACAACTTTCATCAACATTACAGGTATACAATTTTACAAATGCTTGATTTAAAACCGTCATACAACAGGAAATGGTTAGTCATAAAAGTAAAGCTTCCTTTTTGCATACCTTCATGCACGGGTAGATTCATTACGACACATGTTGTTCAGTGAATGTGGAATACAAGTAAATAAACCAAATCAGCATATGACTTCCGGTTGACTGCGCATGCATATGTCGGAGGTCAGCATTCCCACCATGATCGGTATGACGAGGTGCTGTAGCTCTCCAATCATCCGATGAACTTAGCTGCTACATGAATTCATTTCATTTGTTCCTATCGTTTACCACATTTTTTTTGCCATTATATAGAAATTTGACAAAGGTATAAATACCAAAAGTATATGAAACTCAATAACAAGGCATTTTTGTGTAAGGGCAGAGTTCATGGCATGGAACAATACAGCAACCTCAGTCGTGTTTTCCAAATTATTAGACACCTGTGATTGCATGATATTACCCCACTGCCATCTGAATCGAATGCGGATTTCAGCTTATTTTTTCACGTGGAAAGACATAGCTAACAAACAAAGTGGCGAATGCTATCAAGAGGTTTGTAATTATGTTAAGTTTGTGACCTAATTAGGTAAACAATCATCCCTTGAATGATGCTAAATGGTATATATGTATTTGGGGAATTAGGTGCCTGTATGATCAGTGACCATTTATTGTAAAGTGCTTTGATCAAATTTTGGAAAGGTGCATATAACCAAATTTGTTAACAAAATCCCCAGTCTCACTTTCTTAAAAATTTAGATATCATAAGTCATGACAGTAATCACTTACATTCTGGAAACACGTAATATATGTACAAAAACCCTAGTAATTGTAGCCTTATTTTAGAAATTCTCATTTCACAACAACATGATTTTAGCTCATCGGAGGTAGTCTTCCAAAGTAAACCATTTGTCCATTTTACAGCTCGAACATGTTGGTGCAGTGGTGATGCCTTCATTGTACTTGATGTGTCAGAGCTGTTGATCTGGCCTGGCATCTTGTAAGGGTCGCCCGATGGCAATCCGAAAGACTTTTGTAGCAGATTTGTGTGTGTGTGTGTGTGTGTGTGTCCTGTCTGTGGGTCAAACATTTAGAATACACCTTTATGTTGGAACTGTTTCAACTTACTGTAACTTTTGTTTTTTAGTAACCAGTGATGGATCAATTTCTACTTGGGTAGAGTATGCTTAGACAAGGGGTCTTATGTAGGGTACAGACACGGAGGTCAAATGTCATTCAGAGTCACTTAGGTCATTATATTGCTCTTGTAGTACCCTTTTGGTTGACACTTTTTCTACTTACTCGTTAGTTTCAGTGATTGCTCAAGTTCATACTTGGTAATACGTTTACATTGAGACAAAGCGAGTCTGTGGGGTAACAGATGAGTCAACGGCCATTCAAGGGTCAATTAGGGTCCATTCTATTGCTCTACAGTTATACTTATGACCACATAATCAGAAACCTTATGTGTGGTACAGTGGCTCTCTGTTTTATTTATTGATTTGTTAACATTTCAGGCTGGAATAGTAAATGCTGCAGCACAGCACCATGCTCAACACAACAACATCCAACAACAACAACAAGCAAGCTCAACAACAAGCTCAACAACAAGTAGCTGTAGCTTTACAGCGAACAGCAGCTGCAGGCTAAGCTGGCCATATCCAGAAGAAACAACAAACTATTACGTCAACAGCAACCCCACCAGCAAAACCCACATAGCGGCTAAAAAAGGCAAAAAGAGAACTAAAACATCCAATCCACAAAATGAAACAAAATATTCCCTCCAATCATGTGCTCTCTAATCTCTCTTCTCACAGTCTTTTCCGTGTGACGGTTCTACTTTGAATTGGATGCAGGAATGGCCAGCCCCAAATGGGTCTGGTCGTATATGGAAGATGGTAGGAATACTGAAAGATGGTTTTGTGAAAACCCCCGCTGAAGCGTGTCACGAGCTATTCCCTAAGTTGGCAAAGAGTGTACTTTATGCAGGTGTCAGTGTGAAGTAAGTTTTGGAACCCACCCTCAACAGTCACCTGCTTACCCTTATGACAAAATATTGACACGGCATGCTTCATTCCAACTTCACTTGCCCACGGAAGAAAATAGCAGCAAAGCTGCACTATTAGCACCAATTTCATAGGGCCAAGCTTTACCACATCTTTTGTACTGTAACTGGCAAAGCATTTGCTTACGCATGGGTTCAAGTTTTACACCATCCTATAAATGATAATAAATGGGTGAGGCTTACCCCATGAAACAATCATAATGAGCTCAAACTTTGGCGTCAATTTGACATCAAAAGTTAGATGACCCGGGGGGGTGGGGTTTTAGGTCCAAGCTTTAGATTGATGCCAGCATTTAACTCCTTTGTTTACTCTTACTCAATGGATACGTGTGGCAAGATGGAGGCTACCAAAGAAGAAAGAAAGAAAGTGCATTTATTCCGGATGTGTTCTAGTTTTTGGTCTTCTCGCTCTTCGTTGGAATTGCGACCTGTTCTACCCAGGAATTTCACACAAACTATGCTAGAGTGTGTATGGCAGTGTTGCGTACATAAAAAAACAGATGCATTGTAGCAGTCTAACAAGGTCAAGGTTCAACTGGGATAGGTGAAAATTAAATCTGCAGGCCGATGACCTGATGTGTTACAATTTTTTTTTTTCATCTCTTGGTGGAAAATTAACTGTTGCACCAGAAGTTCCATCACTTGCATGTGGAAAGTATGGCAAATGCTGCCTGCAAAAATCGAAAGATATGATAGTGTGCTATACAAAGCTTGATTTTCCAACCAAGGTAGCTGAAAACTGAGTCGGGTGATGGACTGATTGGAACAAGTTTGTAATAACCGGTGCTGTTCTAGATGGTAAATGAAGAAGACTGAAATGGTGCTAGCGCATTGCCCAATGTCATAATACACTTGTCGGAATTGGTTCATGCCATGCAACTTAGAAAACACTGACCAAATAAATCAACCAAAAGACAACTGTGCTTTTTGCAATCACATTTTGATGCCAAAATACAACCAGGGTAGTGCAGATGATTGGCAGTTACAAAGTGTATTTGGGATGACATGTGCTATTCCATTTGAATACCACACACCCCCTGTGGAATACTGTACCTAAATCTCCACAGAGGGAGTGTGCATTTCAAATGAAGTTATCCAATGGACTATTCCATGTGGTATCTTTACTCCACCTTTGAAAGACTTATTAGAGTCTTTTACAGAGAAGGGGTGGTTTTCAATGGGCTGTTCTATTTCAATTACAGGGGTGGTACAGATTTCAAATGGAATAGCCCAGTTTATCTAGTATGACATTGTCACTCTCAATACATCCTGTTTTGTTGTCTTGGTATCCATCCAAATAACCATTCATGACTACAGGACTTCCAAGAGAGTCATCAAACTATGTCGTTACCTCTCCATTATCTGCATACTCTACTAGAAGTAGAAACTACCCTTCCCTTTTCCGTATCACTGTTGCCTTGGAAACGGCTGTGTGTGCCTTGTGTCGTCAAGTTGGGCTTGGACAGAGTCTACAACGTTGGACCATTTACACCATATTTTGTTCTACTGTCATCAGTGTTGGAAATGTAAAAGGAGCTGCTTGTAGGTATAATAGTTGGGAAAAAACTGCTACTTTCTCACCAAAATTGATGTGGGATTTTTAATTCAGGTTGATAATCTGCCCTAACAAATAAAATAATGGTTAAGAAACAACCTTGTAGTTGAGGTGAATTGGTGAGTAATTAAGTTATTGCTAGAGAAATAGGGCAAATGAGGGAATTTGAACCATAGACTTATAGATGAATATCTATTGCCCTATTACAATTACAACTCCAGAGTGTAGACGCTAAGAGCACCTGGCATGTAAGTGGGAGCCCCGGGTTCGATTCCTATTTGAGATAATGAAATTTTCCATATCTCGGTCATCTCAAGGGAAAGATTGCTCACCACGTCATCTCAAGCACTAAGTAGTTTCTTATCCAAGAAGTCTTTGGGTTTTAACCGGGCCACTGCAATATTTATTGATTTCTGTATATTGATCACATATTCCAAAAGCGCATCTTCAAACGCCAGTTTGGAAGTGGGGAGACTGCTTGAAGGAGCGTATTCAGTTGAATTTGATTGTGGTAAACAACCAGTGGTTTTGCCATTGGATTCAGTGGCATCAAGCAACCCTGAACTCACTTTGTTGTACTTCGGTTTTGAGAAAAATTTGGCACTACATTCTTGGAATTAAAACAAAAATGAGATACAAGGTAGGAATGCGTACCAGATCCTAATCCTATATAGGAAGTCCTATCTGGAGATTTAAATTCAGATTTTAGTGGTAAGTTTTGTTGGAATATTACAAAAGTGTAGGCATTTCCAGTGTGTTTTATGGCATCAACATTTAATGTATCAAGAAGGTGAATACCAAATTTGATTAAAATTATCACTGATTATCATTGATTAAATTTATATAGCACTATTGTCTTTTAATAATCATAAAATTTTAGCTAAGCTGTTTGATACAAGATTCTCAGACAATTGTGTAGCCTGATTCTTAACTGCTCTTGCAAAATAGCAGGATGTAGTACTATTCCCACCTTGTAACGCCTTCATATTTTTTTATTCAAATATTTAGTGGCTTATTTTTCTGGAATTAGGAGGATTTTAACCCTACTAACAGGTTATTGTCCCTGCAGGCATTGAAACTATAGCAGCGTATATTATTGATTAGGGACTACTTTAAAGCAATGTCAGTATCTCTGAAATTTACCATTGTTTGGTTTGTGTAATATTGTTCAGTTGTTTTCTTATGTTTATGAAATTTATAAATATTTTTTTTTAGTATGGAATTCAAACTGATATTTAATCAAGACTATTGATTTTACCATTTTCCATGATCCTTCAAGTAGCATGATCACTTCTTTAAATATTGTGTTTCAGAACAGTAAACTTGGAATAAAAGTTATCTGATGTGATGATTGCAGATATTAGTGAACATGTGATCAGGGCAGACCTTCAAATGGACATTATACACCAAACTCATTGTGTCATCTACAAGAAGACATTGGGATTGCCTTGGTAGTGTCTGTGTATCTGAGGTAAAGTGTTAACCCTGTGGTAAACATGTTAACCCTAAACATAATTGCCCACTTTTTCCTTATGCTTCATGCATTTTCATGGCACTTGGATGTAATGGTCCATGGGTAGTGCCCCACAGGTTACCCCTTCAAGAGTGTGAGTCAAAGGACATCTAGAGGTCATTAGAGGTCATGGCACCAAAATGGTCAGAATTATGAAATTGTTTGCTGTGTTCACGTACGTCGATGAATTTTATAACACTTGGATGCAGTGGTCCTTGGGTAGTGTCCCAAATGTTGCCTCTTCAAGAGTGGGGTCAGAGGTCATTAAGGAGTTATTAGAGGTCATGGTCCAAAAATGGTGATCTCATGTGACCTTTACAAACCGTGACAGCAGACACATGCATTCGGGGAATACTGTATTTTTGTGTCGCCTGCCCTAAGGCAGGAAGACACATAGGGATCACTTTGTCCACTGTTGATGTCTGTTGTTGTTGATGTCTGTTGTTGTTTGATGTCTGTTGTTGTTGATGGTCTTTGTTGTTGTTGTTGTGAAAAAGGGTAAGTAAAAACATGTGCATGGTAACTCCTCATACTTGATGGATTTAAACCCAAACTTGGTCATAGGTGCAACATGGCATCCCTCATTTGTGATAAGGTCCAAGGTACATATCAAGTCAAAGGTAATGTTAGGCCTATATTAAAACTACCGCGATGGGCAGGCAACCACAAGCGGTCCAGGACGATGTTGTATTTTGATTATTATAAGAAGGTCTTTTTAAGGTTAAAAGTGTTAGTTGCAGATTTTTGAAATTTTGAAGCATTTATTACAACAACTGAAACATTTTCTAGTTGCTGGTCCAATCTCACTGCTGGCTGCACTATGAGTCAAATCTAACATAATATTAGGGGGAGTTGGTGAGTAAATTGGCTTTGCTATCGACTTCTTTAGCTCTAAACTCTCCTTAATTCAATATATTCAGAACAAATTGGCGGAGTGCAGTTTGGCAGACAGTTTCATAGCCACAGAATGACATTTTTGTACATATAAACTATATTTCTGGTGATGAGGATTTTATGTTGTAAATCAATAACCAACATCCACCTTATTCTACATGTTTGCTGGAAAAACTGTGAACTGTCGGCTGCTACACCCAAACTGATGTTTACTGGTAACCAATATTAATCATGCTGTTGTCCTAGGTAATATTGGTTAAAGTTACTGTAGTCATGGTCATGGTAAACAAAACTCGCCTCTGCGTGTACATTGTACATCAGAATCAATAAGAGCCTTTCCATTAAGCCAACGCACACAGTGTTACCCAGTGTGACATGCTCAAGGAGTGTATTGTATTAAAGGTGCTTGTTCCCGATCATTTTCCACCCCCCCAACTGATTTACCCAGAAGTTATCAATTTTGATATCCGATGAACGGCCATCTTTTTCTCATTATCTTCAGAACTTTCAGCTTTCAGTTCAATCGTTCTCACAAAACTACGACAAAAACGGTCATTTTTATGGGTAACCATCAATATTAGCACCTAGTATTGAATAGGGCATTGCATTATCACGTTTAGCATCAAACCGCAAGTTGGTTTTCCAATGGGTACCTTATGGCATGTGTATACAAGTGGGGGCGGCCTCTCATACCAAGTAGATAACATGATACACAAAATCGGGAACAAGCACCCTTAAGATGCCTTTGTAGTACCTGCAGGGGTGCAAGACTTCCAGAATTTTCTGGAGAATTCCGGAATATGGCCATAATAAAAAAAAATTCAGAAATGCAAAAAACATTTTTTTTTTACATTTGTGGCAGGGAGTTACCCCTTTACTAATTCGTGGCTTTTGTTTGGGATGATTACTGCAGAATAAAAGTTTAGCATGCGCAGCGTTTGGCAACTGGGCAAAGGGGCGGATAAATTTCCGGGACTTAAGAATTGCCCATATTATCCCTGTACCTGATTTCAGCTGTATGATGCTGTGTGGACAATCAACTTCGTGCATTAATCTAGCAAAGTGACTGCAGGGAATCAGCAAAAGATGTAAAGCAAAAGTGACAATCCGCTTGCAGATGAACTGCAATCACATGGAAGTGATATGTCGTGATTTTGTTTTGAATGTCAATCGTCAGATGGTGATTGTAACAACTGACCTCAAAACTGTTGTGGAGTTTCAGATATATTAGGAATTTAGCACTATCAGAATCAAAATCATTCTTTGGGTGATTTATCAAAATCTGTGCATTGTTAATTAATTTGAAAGGATGCACTTTAAATATATATATTTAAGTAATTTTTTAACTTATGATCGTCTGAAGCATCAGAAAGGCTTGGAAAAAAATATACCAACTTGAGTCACGTCAGTAGCACCTAGCAATATTTCAATCGCTGCTTCGATAATACCCAGCATTTAGTCATTTTCTCGCAGTGACTGGCACTACAAAGCCACCTTTTAAGGTCTGTATGAAATAGATTCTGGGTCAATTAGATTTGAAAATTATAATAAGGAAGGAATTCAGTCAGATTTCCACTTTGGAACCTAATGCTCTCCCTGACTATGAAAGTCAACATGTCAATGGAAAGTATGCAACACTGTCAAGGTCTTGCCAGTTTGTTTTCCAGGACCCCCTTCCTCATTGGTGCAATCTTGATATTTTAACATCAATTTCTCTCTTTCTCAAGGCTTATTTTCTTATTCTTCATGTTTCATTTTTAGGATATTACATTTTAACATTCATTTTACTACATGTTCTGCATTAAAGGTAGGGGAAATTAACGCTTTCTAGGTTGAAAAATGGCATTTTAAGTATTTCCTATTTGCCAAAGATTTATCTGCTCAGAATGTTTTCCTTGCCACTTCTTGACGGATCGATTTTGATACATACGATTCTGGGCGTGTATAAAGTGTAATATTGAATTTCACACTCTAGAGTGTTAAAAGAAATATTTTTATCTTATTTTATACAGATACATTTTGTTCCATTTTGTGTATACTGAGATGGTTGTACACTTATTTGTGCTAAGATACTTACTATGGAGTTTGTTTTTTTAACAGTTTAACAACAAAAATGAACAAATGTGTTAAAATCAGAAATGCTCGAAAGAAATATTTTATGGATCCAACATGATATATCTATTGTACAACTGAATAATTCGGTATGGGCACTATATTATGTATAATAAAGGGACTCAATTGGATTCAGAAATAAAACTTCAGATTGTCTCGACAAATGTTACTTTTTTGGACAATATTTTGTAAGCAAGAAGAGTAACTGTTTGAGTTAAAAGGTTCGTAAATTGTAAGAAACTATTCTTTGGCTATTTGAACAAATTTTACTGCATGTGTAAAGACAGGTTTAACAGTTATGATGGATAGAGCAAAGCTATTGAAAGAGAAATCTTTCATATAGCTAACTAACTCTGCTTGCATTGAAGTTCAAGAAATGCTGGAACTATGTTAACAGTTTTGGTTAAAAATGTAACATTTTTTGAGACACTCTGAAATAATTCAACATGAATCCTCTCAGACTGCAGAAAACTAAGAAAAGTTTGCAGTTTGATTGTCGTAACTTTACATTACAATGAAATATATACAAGGATGGGATAAAGGCAAGGTGTTATGGAACCATGAAAAAAGATTGATTGAAAGAATGATTGGTCTATGTTGTAATAAAAGAGAAAGTAAAGGTCCACCATTCATACTTCACAGTAATGCAGTGCAGTCAACATGGATGGAAAACAATCTGACTCAATGCAGCAGTAACACAGTTCAAATTGCATTAGGCTATTGCTGTGTTGAGTCAGAGATGGTTTTTATCCATTTTTATTGCAGTGAAGTATGAATGGACCTTAAGTATTCAAACTTGCAGCAAAATAGCCAGAACAAACATGCTTTAAGTAGCTGTTGTGACACCATTACAATCCTATTGATTATTTCTTTGATCATATGAATAGGTGCATCTCAAGGCCACTGGACTGTTCCTGGTTGATTCTTTAGAATGGGCACGAACACCCTTATTTTTGCTAATTACCAATAATAAAAATGAACAAGCTGGCAGATGCTGTTTCGCACCTACCAATGTCAAAGTTCCATATTAAAGGCTGACTCAGAGATTCTCAATGAGGGCGCTCTCAATTTCCAAACAAATCGTGTTTTTTGCATATAAATAATGCTCGTCCATATACTAATCACTGTGTGAAATAGCTAAGCCAAAATCGAAGGCCTTCATATAGAAAATCACAACTTTGTTATAAAATTCCGGATCCGGAAATTTTGTTATACACAGTATCCTATGGCACGTAATACTATATGTGAATGTTTACTGCATCAAAACTAAAAATCTGTTTCATCTCAAACTTTCGAATTGTGCATTTTATGTTACTATCTTTAGTTCTAGTTGACTATTTTAAATTATTACGCGAAAAAGTTATATTTTGAAATCTCTGAGTCAGACTTTAATAAACATATTAGAACTGTGCACTATTACTGTATTAAAAAATGTCACACTCACATATTATAGCCCACGCTATTTTGGAAGCCATATTGAAAATCTGCAAAAACATTGTGCCCGATCTTTGGGACGGTAAACTTTTTTAACAAATCACATGCCTGTCAATCTTCTTGGATGTCTAAGGATCATTTTATAACCAAGGGCCGCCTGGTGAAATCAACAAGAAAGTGCATTTTTCCATGCTGTAAAGTTTATGTAAAATGGGCTTGGGCAGTAACATTTAGCGTCTGCCAGTGAGCTTGTTGAATTAATCAATCTCTATAGTGCATCTAGCATTACACCAGTAAATAGTGACAGTGGTGGGTAATCTTATTCCTGTACTCTGATCCCTCTTTGTCAGCTGCACCTTATTCTGGCTATTTTACCCTAATTTTGAAATATTCTCCAATATTTTTACATTTCTGTAAGATACAACATAAGCCAATCATTTAAGATGTGTAATATCTTTGTGTGGTTCCTGAATGATAAATGGCTGTTCAGAAAATGCAATAACTCAAGTCTTTGTTTATCCTCTTTGTATTAGATAGGAGATTTGTCACATGTAATTTTATTCAGCTGATGAAATACACATTAAGGATATCATCTGATTATCTCAAAATTATTATGCAAGTATATGGAAGGGAATGTGTCGTAAAAATACCATACAAATTGCAATGAATTCAAATTTTGCTTAATTTCCTGGCCGTAAGAATTCTCCCCACCCAACTGCTCATCTTCACACATACTTTGGTCCTTTTGAAATTCATGAGATATGTTCAGGTTTGCAGTTAAACATTGATTTAAACAATAAGTTTTATCGTGTATTTTAACTCGCCCCTCCCGATTTCTCAGAATGAGTTTGTCCTGTCAGACCTTCTGTCACAGGAAATTCTCTCAGTAGATTGGTTGCAGGCTAAGTAGATTGGTTGCAGGCTAAGTAGATTGGTTGCAGGCTAAGTAGATTGGTTGCAGGCTAAGTAGATTGGTTGCAGGCTAAGTAGATTGGTTGCAGGCTAAGTAGATTGATTGCAGGCTAAGTAGATTGGTTGCAAGTACATCATGGGTAGGGGAAGGCAGATTTTGGTGCTACATGAGCAATTTTGGATGAAGGCAGAAGTACTAAGACATCTTTCCAGCAGTCTGTCTTTGTTATGCAGTTGACTGCAGAAGATCAACATCACAGCAACTTTTTAACTAATTATAGCTGACACTCAGTGTGCACATGTGGTTCAATGGATAAAGCGACCAACCTGCACTCCAAAGGTTGTGAATTCAAGCCCCGCTGTGGCTAGTGTTTCACCCTTGAGTAAAAAGTGCTTCAATTACTACTCTCTACCCAGGTGTATAAATGGCTAACGGCATTATTCAATGCTGGGAAGGGAACAGGCTAGCTGTAGGTGTTGCAAATTTGGGATAGTTATTTTTACATTCCTTCCAAATAATAGTTGCTTGCAGCGAGTTACAGATGATCAGATGGTATCGCTTAAATGTTTTAATGAGTATTAATTGATTTCGGGTAATATTTTTGTACTTTTGTGATGGCAATTGTTCAAAATAGTGAACAGCATAAAACTAGAGCTGTAATTTTTCCATTTTACCAGAAAACATAATTTTTGTCGGTTCTCTAACAAATATAAATGTCAAATTTAGAGCAACAACCTTTTGGTTTTAGTAATAACTGTTTTTATGTTGTTACAGTAAGAGATTTTATGTCACGGTATCTCGTGCTCAGAAATACCCTTTAAACTCAAACAAATGAGCCTTGTGCACAAATGATCTGAATTTTGAACAGTACAGGTTAAGAGCCCCTAATTTCTGTTACGGCATCACATGGATGCCAAGGTCAGAAATACCCTTTAAACAGAATTTATTTTGTGTTCAATAAAATGATTGGTTCAAGAATTTGGAATGTCCAAAACACAATTGCAAATGTGATCACAAAAATAAATGTAAAGATTTATAAAGTGATTTACACAATTAAGTCTCAAAGCACTTTACATTTATTCCGCTGTTACTAGGATATGTCACATTTTCACGTATTGACACAATCTGTACCCAGAAATGTTCTTAAGAATATAATCTATACTTAATTCATAAATGTCCACTCGGATGTGGTGAATGTGCAGTTTTCAATTAAAACCTCCCCATCCCCACCCAAAAGCTTTTTTACAAAACAATTTGAACATTACAAAATGGAAAAATTATGGTTCTACATTAGTAATCTTCAATGAAGATCTATTGGTATGTGATTTAGATCTATAGAAATATTGGTGGTTTCCATGCGGGGAACTCTAATTACAAAATGATTATGTTGTTTGGATTGGCTATTTTAAATTCACATTTTAGATAATAGTTTTATATTTAAAAGTATGCATATTGTTTAAATTTGTAAATGTAGAGTATTTGTAATATTTATGTGTAATTGTACCTCACTCATGTTCAACTAGAATTAAGATTCACTTATTTTCATAAGGTACTGTCGGGCTTAATCATGGGGGGGTTCCCTATCAGGCTTGACTTACTGCTAAATTCAGAAAATTTTAGAACTAATCATTTTTCTAAATACAATTTTTATAGAGCTCAACCAATTTTGTATGTTGCTTAATAATTAATTGGGGACCTAACTGGAATTGTAATTGATAATTGGGCATCACTTCTAGTTTTTAAATTGAGAGCAAAAATATGCCTTTTTACACTGACTTTTCTTCACATGGACAATAGACTGTGTTAGAGTCTAAGATTACAACCACAAAGAGTGACTACAATGTTATTTAAATTAATTATTTTAATCCAGATTATTGGAAATTTATCGAGTACTTTGTATCAGGTTGTGAAAGTCTTTTACATAGTCTATGAGTGTGTGCATGTGCATATATCAAAACAGTGCAAAAAACACAATTTTAACCTTTTTGTCTTAAAATGTTATATACAATCCTAGGTAGGTCTTAATAATAGGATTATTGTTGCACACAATATCAAAATTCTTTCACCCTCATTGAGAATTTTCTAATGAGTTCTGCAAATTTCTGGTATTAGGAGTAATTCAAGCATAGCTGCCATAGTGCCCAGAGCCTGGGGTGAAAACAAAACAAAATTACTTATATAATTATGCTGGGTCATGTGGCTTGAAGCAAATGTATCTTGGAACGAACAGTTGTGATTTTCTTCAATGGAGCTTTGAAAGTGATACCAAGGTAATTCATCTTGCATCTTCTTAAGATTGTTTTAAGTCAACTTGTAGAAAGGAATCAATTATGTCCAAAGATGCCAGTATAAGTTTCATTATTTTCTGAAATCTTTGACATATTACCAACTGAATTGTTTAAAAGAGTGTATCTAGGTTTGTTCACTGGATTTGAGATGAATTATCTCAAGAGAGGCATTCATTGATTTTCTGCTTACCTATGTGCTTCACATATTTATCATTTACGGTCATATGAACTCATTTCAATCAAAGTAGACATGTCTTTCATAAAATGTCACAAATGATCCAGGTAATGTAACAGTGTCAAATACTCGCAATGGTATAGTTTAAAGATCAAAGTTTTTAAAAATTGCACGGAATAGCGAGTTTAGAACACAGATTTGGAGAAACCAGAATGTCCTAAAAAAACTTGAAATTTTTCTAGTTACCTCCAATTTGTTACACAAACAATGGTTCAAATTCAACCTACCAATAATCTTAGCCTCAAAATGCATTAAAATCCCAAATTCCTTGAATTCTGGACCAAAAGCAGGCTTTATTATTGCCGATTTTAGGCAAATCTAATGGCAAATTCAGCATATTTCCAAGTTCTTATTTGTTTGTGTTTCTGGAATATGTATTTAGTTTTAAAAAAATGAGATGTTCCCTAGAATTGCATAAATTAAGACTTTTAATTAGAAAACAGATAAGAACATGGAATGGGCGATTTTGAAAAAGGGAAAATTTGGTCTTTAAAATTAGTTACGCGTGCTTGCTTCCAAATTTGACTACCTCACAAGGAGAGATTGAAGCGAAAGTCAGATTTGGCTTCATAGGATTGTATTCACTTTTATCCTTTTCACAGCTTACTATCACAAACATACATGTTGAAAAAAATGTAAAAACCTGAATTTTTAATGAATTTTATTGCACTCTGGTTATGCAAGACTTAACAACCAAATTGACATCAAGATAACATATCTTAGTGATTTCTTGTTAAGAAATCAATTTGTCAAGATGAACAAGCTTGGGTGTCGCACAGTGTTGGGTAGCACTGGAGAAGCTCCATAGTTTTCACCGCAAGTGATGTTGGACATTAGAAACAGTAATGATAGATGTGTAATGGCACAAGTTTGTAAAAGTATCGGGCAAGAGTTCAATATGTACCCCTCTTGAAAGTTGTACATGTAACAAATTCTTTTTTATTTTGGCCTTGGGGTTAGGGTATTTGTTAGTGTAAGGCCATAATTTGTTTCCTGTACAATTTTAAAGGGGGTACATATGGAACTCTTTCCAAGTATTGTAAGGTCACATGCAATTCAGAAGAAAGTTCTATATATATTGTACGTATTTGAAATGAATCATGATAACTTTGTAATGAAACTTGCAGAATGATCAAATGGAAAGACATTCAATATTGTGCTAGTTTTTAAATATTTAAATGTATGTGCCCAATATATGGACTATAACATAATAGTTTGGGTATATGGAAGTGGGGAAATTAACACAGTAGATTAGGAAAGAAGTATGGTAGGTAAGGGAAAGTGTAAACAAATTAGTAGGAAGAGATTTTTTAACTGAGTTATTGAAATTATTGAGAGATGTGTGTGTGGTATATGAAAGGTTGGATAAGAAGTTGAAATACTTATCAAATGTGGCAATATCAAAAGAGAAATATGTCTTAAGGGTTGCATAGGTGGTTTTATGAGAATCTTTGATGGCCTATTTTATGAAAATTAAGAGTAGCATTGATAAAAAAACATTCATGCATAAGACAGAACTTCATTTCTCCTTATCACGTTTTTTTTCAGGTATTTTTGGCAATAAAATTATAAATCTTTCTACTAAAGGTGGGTCGACAGTAGAATTGCTATTTTGTCCTTTTCACATAGTGACGTATTTGCGCAACACGTCACCTAATGACGTATTTGTTATTTACATGTTGAAATTGCTATTTTGTCGTTTTCACATAGTGACATTTTAACAGTTTTTGGCAATTGAGTTGTTAATATATTTGAAATTTAACTTATTTCGGCGATTTTCCGCTAAATTTTAATTGAAATATATGTTTTAATTAACAGTATGGAGCAAATTAAAATGGCAAAATCATCAAAGCTGGTTTTTCTCGAAATGCGTATTTTGCAAATACGCCAGTATGTGACGCGGCCGACGATATATACACAAAAATATGCAAGCAGGAGTATTGAAATGCTACCTCTTGTAGGAATGTTTTTTTTAAATCAATGCTACTCATAAACGTTCAAAGATACACTCAAACCATGCAATTCATTTTGCAAAAGTATACAGTCGGCACCAAAAGTATCTCGGCATGTTTTTTGATCAGTATTTTGCCAAAGTCTGATAATTTTGAAAGTTTTCAATATTTGCATTTTGTTGCCTAAGTCTTGCTCTTTCATTTAACACTTTGCTTGTAAAAAATATGGGGAAAAAATGGCTGAGATAAAACGCCAGAAAGACACAAAACCTCTAAACCAAAAGTTACACTTTATGGAGTTTTCAATGGGCATTGCAGTGTACTGCAACACTTAACATGCAAACCTTAATCAATATTGCAAGTAGGCTTACTTGCTCATTACACAAACAAACTTCTTTACAACATCGTTAGATCATATTGAAAAGTGCGCCACTGCTTAAAGACACTATCAGTGATTTGTCCAAAAGAGTCCAAGTATTTGAAATTTGCAGGAATAGCTTAAAAATAAAGGATAAGTCTGTAGAATTCTCATAAGTTATTTTTTTTCAACTGAAGAATTGACAGAAAGGGAAGAAAACGGTAGTGTTCAAAGATACAAATTTCCATTCAATTACGTGTTGTACAAAGTGTCCGAGCGGACAGTAATGACTAAAATTTCCAATTTTGTCGTTATTAGGTTGCTTCTGGTTGTATTATTTGCTGGGTATATTAGGACACCTATACTTGTTCCAGATATGCAAAAATCAGATTTTTATGATTTTGTTTATTTTCTGATTTTGCAAATCACTGATAGTGCCTTTAATATAATTAACCTTGGTTGGGTCACTTGTATTAGTGTGGTTTGGGTTGGGTCACTTGTATTAGTGTGGTTTGATGTGTATTCCCGTAGGATTTTCATGCTAAAATTGATTTTGTTGCTGTTTGGGTTTCAATAGGGCCTAACTGTCAGAAAATTATGGGTTGCAAATTTTCGTCACTGATTCCACCCCTTCTTCAAGGGGGGAAATGTTAGTACAGGGAAAAATTTAAAATCGAGTCAAATTGTGTTTTAATGTACACTAACGTGTTCGTCTCCTCGTAAGGATTAGAAAAAGTATATTTGCCTAGGTTCCAACCTTTAGTTAAAGTGATATAGCCCCATAATGGTTCAAGGTCATACCAAACCACACTATATAGCGCTATACCAAAGCACAGAAAGCTTGGCCCTGGACCAAATTCTCAAATTACATTTTCCCATTTTGCTCATAATAATTTCATAGACACTTAGTACAATTTGTGTTGCAATAGATCAAAGTCCATATTAGCGAAAAGTGTCAGTGGTTTAGTTCTGACATCATCGTCTTAAGTGCTCTTGAAGGTCTTAATATGCACAAAGCAAAACCACACTTTTTCAAAACATTTCCCATCCATGACATCGTTCCATTATACCGTTTTGCTAGTTCCAATATTCCATATTTCTCATTCACTTTACATGAGCTATTGGAACCTCGTGTCACAGCGCATTGCTTTTTTGGGGTTTCCCTTGATCGTACATGATGCACAATCCTGTGGGCAGTAATTGGTTGGAATAGATCACACAACACGGCATGCATCTCAGGCTTTTTGCAACGAGCTTTTTTTACAAGCGGGGTGTTAATGAAAGAGCAAGACCTAGCAACAAATGTATATTTCAAAAACTTTCAAATTATCGTACTTGCGCATACTGATCGCAAAACTGCCACGATCTTTATGTGCCAACTGTATTGTCAAATGTTGTTGGGAAAGTACTGGATATGGTTGATAAGATTGTATAATTATTATCTGTGGTATTATCTAGGGCAGTGAGTTTCATTCATGCCTGTTGATGTCCTTGTAGCCCAAAGTTCAATGACATTTTGGGCTGTAACTCAACTTTGACTGGCAAAAATGATGAGTAATATATATGCATTATGAGATCGGTAGTTCATTTGACAACACAT
Source organism: Ophioderma brevispina (assembly GCA_023653785.1). NCBI lineage: Eukaryota > Metazoa > Echinodermata > Ophiuroidea > Amphilepidida > Ophiodermatidae > Ophioderma > Ophioderma brevispina. The sequence goes on from JAMKCH010000624.1 coordinate 49,683, forward strand.
AAATTAATTAGTAACATGTTTGCAGTCAAATCCAATCTAAATTCCACGTGCTGAGCAAGGACTAAATTATGGGAGTGTCCATAACCTGACCACTTTTTTCTCACACACTTATGAATTCGTAACCTTAAAGGATAAACCTGTGGCTTTATTTCTGTGAAGGTTCCGAATTCCCTATTTTGTCAAAAAAAGTGTTTGATGGGTCAGGTTACGGAAACCCCACCCCTAAATTATGGCATTTTCAAAATATCTTTCTGTATTATAACAATGGTGAGACTGCTGAAGGCGTGGAGTTTGTAAAGGCTAATTTGAAATCTTGATTTGTGCAGTTTTGGTTTGCCCTTTTATTTTTAAGGAAAATTTGAATAGTTGTAAGAAAGGGGGAACATTGAAAATTTTCATCAAGAGAGGGAGGAACGTAAACTTTTCAATGAGAAATCTTCTCATAAAATCGGTGGTACAAAATTTTTGAACAGAAGTATGGGGAATTGTGAAATTTTTTGCCAAAAAGTTAAATTTCTTTCTTCTCTCCACTCCTCCGGCCTAAATAATGACTGCCGCCATAATTGGCTTTAGCAAATCGTAGGACTAGAAAAATTACCCTTTGTGCTCATTTTTGTATAAATCAATCACAAAATTTGGACATACCGACTTTTTTCCCAGGGGTAGGTAGGATAGGTCCACAAGGATTTGAGTTCTGGTTAAGGGAGTTTGGTGCAGCCCCAAAATCTACTTTTGTTTCCTATTAATTGGTGGATAATTATTTGTACCACCAAGGCTATTGTGGGATGCGTTTTTGTGTTTCAATGTGATCCTTTAAGTAGCCTCTTTTTGTGAATATAAAATTATTTATTTGTAAATGTTGCTTACTACCATTTTATTTACTTCAGTAATGTGGACGCCACAATCTAGAATTCAATGAGGTCAAAGCTTCCCCTCAAACCTAGATTTTAAATTATTTATCCACGTGGTTGTGCTCATTCCAGTGTTTCCATTCACCTGGGTTATCTAAGAAGAGTGGGGCTATAACTTGTATGAACATGCCTTAAATGATAGTTTAACGAAAATTAGTCCAGAATGTGAAAGATCACATTTCTAATTAAAGGATGCAACCAATTGTTTTTAATCATTGAATGATAGTGATATCATAATTATTAAAGGCTTTTCTGTTTTAGCAATTTTTATAATGATAAACAATCCTTTAGAGAAGTCATATCGTGTTAGGAGGCTTAGTATTTCAAGATAATATTGTGGATATTGTCTTTTATTTTTTGCACATGGTATATTGTTTGTTATATAAAAGTAACTATGTTATTTTTACTAAACATCTTGGACTCGATAATGAATACTAAAACTTCTATACAGTATTGTAATGTTTGCTTTGTGTTTGTAATTAGACGGGGTGATTAATAACATCATAAATATACTCATATACAGGTATCTCATAAAGAACGTTACCCTCCAGAAACGGCAAATTTTACTTAATCATTTTTTATCCTTGTTTGTTAGCTTATATTATGAAATAATGTACTTTTTATGAACATCTGGTGAAACAAGAAATGAAACTGTGAAAAAAATAACCAAACAATGACTATTTTCCTAAAAATGACGCAACCTACTTTGTCCACGCAGCATAGCAGAGCAAACCATGGGGATGCAAATATCTCCGACATAAAAATGTTTAAGACCTCCTGGCCAATAATACTCTCAACTTCCAAGGTCCATTGCTGGGTTTTAGAGTTTTATTGCTCAGTTCTCTGCGCACTGCAGCATTATTTGCGGCTTATTGTCCCCTGTTCTTTGCCGACCATATCTCTCTCCTTGAAACCTTTTTAGAGTCTTGCCATGCTCCAATTTTTTTCGCTCCCCTTAACTGCCATCCCTCGCTAGGATCCTACTTGAGAAAAACGGTTGCCCCATTCACAATGACCGATGGTCCTTAAAAAACCACAAGATCAGCTTCAGTAGAATATGCCATTGTAAGTATCCACCGCCAATGCCATTATTTTAAAATTTAAAAGTGTGCTTTAACAACCAAATTCTATTTGCATTTCGATGGGAGAACACGGGTGAGGGCATTTATGGCACTTCATTCTTAATTCTGCCTGTTCAGGTGCTTGTTGGCATTACATGTGAACAAACATTCACTACATGGTGCTCAAATCTAAGAAATAAATGTACATTGGCTCTCTTCTATTGCATCGTGGACAAAGTTTGGTTTACATATCATTTTAGGGAATAGTTTATTGTTTGGTTTATTTTTTCACCGTGTTCTTTCTTGTGTTTTTCACCATATGTTCATAAAGTACATATTTTCATAATATAAGCTAAAACGAGGATAAGAATTGCTTAAGTAAGCAAAAATGGCCGTTTCTGGAGAGTAACATTCTTTCTGAGACACCCTGTACATCTTTGGAACAGGACCACAATTAGAGTTTGGTGCCAAATCATGGTTTTATTGTCATATTGTGGGACTGTTTTTCCTCGTATGTGGAAGCATATCACACCAAAACATCCTTTTAGTGCGCCTCTGTTCTACTTGAAATAATGCTGTTTTTTCCCCGTGTGATATGACACAATAGATACACGGCGGCTTAAAACAATAGTTTTATTCCTCTAATAGCCACTAACAAGTAATCCTTGTTTGGTGACATGTTTGGTGTTTCTTGCGACTGTGAGCTGTTTTGGCCCAAAAATTATCTCGCAGGACATATATTTTTAAACTTGCTCATAGCAGCGTCTATTCATGATATATTGAGCTTATTATTCCGTTAATGTATGTATTGAAGTAATACAAAAGAACGACCTTCTGTTCTGCCGCTCAAAAAATTGATGGCATTGCATCTGTAGCCGCTCGTCTTGTATCCAAACACCAGGGTTTAAGTCCCAGCTCCAGACATGAAATGTTACTTTAATTTTAGAGTTGGAGATTGCAGCATTGATACATCAGAGTTGGCGTATTAATTATAAAGCTTACCTTAATTGAGAATAAACTGGTTATGGTCCTGGTGCATGATTTCGGGCCAGAATCTCCACACGCATGCAATGTTTCTTAGAGGGTGTGATCATATAATAGCAAAGGAATTCTTTAAAGGCATGTGACTGATCATGGTCCAATTTTTTCATGTTTTCTCACATAAAGCATAATCAAAAACATCTGATTACAAACGTTTACTTAAAGACACTATCAGTGATTTCCGAAAGATGAAAATAGTTTAAAAAATTTAGTTCAAAAAGGAAGAATAAGTCTCCTAAAATTCTCGTAATGTTACCTTTCCAATTGAAGAATTAACAAAAGGAAGCAAACGGCAGTTTTCACAAAGATTAAAAACGGATCTCCATTCAATTACGTGTTGTATAAGTGTCCAAACGGACAGTAATGACTAAATTTCCGATTTGCCCTTATTAGTTTGCTTTTGGTCCTACTAATCATTTGCAGGGTGTGTTAGGATACCCCTACTGGGTAACAAAACATCAAAAATTCTGATTTTTGATGATTTTTCTAATTTTCCCGATTGTATTCAAATCACTGATAGTGTCTTTAAAATCGCTTCAGCAAGTTGTTTGTATAGTACTAGATAAAATCAAAGGGCAACACTGTCCAAGACCCCCCCCCCCCCGTTAAAAATTTCACTGGGGTAATTCTGATGCAAAATTTCATCAATTTCATGGGGTAAAGTAAGAGATATGATATCATAACTTCCCAGAATGCATTGCTTCCAATGTGAGATTTTTATACAGTATCGGTGAAATCGGTTCGCATTTCAACCCAAGTTCAATGACCAAAGGGATAACTCCACTCCATTTTGGTCGACCATATTAATTTTACCAAGTGCTCTATGGGCCTTCCAAAATCACGTTTTTTAGTCTCTCATATCAAAATGGATTGAAATAATCTGGCTACCAAACTTTACGATGGGGGGTTTTTGGTGGCACGGCAATTCATCAATAAGTGAAAATGTTTATATACTTAAATTTGGTCATCCACTTTCACATGCATTCACTTGAAGTCCAAAATGTAAGAACCTTAACCTGTATTTTGGAGCATTTTTGCATTTTTGTGGGGTGGGTAGGCCATGGTATAACTGAGGCTGGCTATATAAGTGTTGTTTTTGCCACCGTTTCAGGCTACCGAAACTTTGCCCGGCCCATTTAAATATTTGAAGACAGACCAGATCACTTAAAATCAGTAGTAATTATGTCAGGGGGTCGGCGCCAGGTAAATCATAGAGAGGCGAAACAAAAAATATGGGCGCAAAACATGCAAAATGAGCTCATTTTTGGTTAAAAACGCCTATTTTTGCGCAAAACCCTGTTTTTCCTAATTGAATCTCAGGGGTTGCCCCCCTCCCCCCTGATTAATGTATTAGATCACAGAAAGTAAAAAAATTGTAAAACCAATGTAAAAAGGACCATTAAGAAGCTTGTTTTCATCTTTTCATATGATAAAATCTCATTACGACCAATAAGACAAGATATATACCTTTGATACAACTGGCACATTTTTATAAGTTTGAATGTCAACATTTGTGAAGAATTCTACCAAAATCGGTCCTTAGTTTAGTTGTGTTTTGACGAGGAATTTCAAAGCAGGAACCCTCCCAAAAGTGCATATTTGCCGCTTTTTGAGTGTTGTAGACTGATTTGTGCACTGGTGTTTATGTATGCCTTCTGATGCAGTATCATCGCACAAATATGTCCAGGGATGGATCCGAGGCTAAACAGTATCCTTGCAGTCTTACTGTATTTTGCGAAACCGAACCCCATTTGATTACACACTTTATCTGTTATGCACGTTGTGCATGCATGACGGAATAAAACATGGCCGTTTCGTTCGCAAATACAGTAAGGCTCTCCGAAGCCAAGCTCACACCAATACAATACCATTTCAGAACACAGCACTCACACTTTTAATAATTGTGAAATATTTTATTGCACAAATTATAGATACAAAATACTGTTGTGGAAAGCAATGATTCTTTAACACTACAGGATTTGGTGTGTGTGTTACCTTTACACTATCACCTTTCATTTGAACCTAACTTATTAAGATCATTCTATGTATATACTTATATAGATCACAGCAATGCCAAATCATATAGTTTAGACTGCAACTGATCTATCTTGTGATAATTTGGTCCAGTCAAATTTATTGAGTTATGGTTAACTGGATCAATTGGTTCTATTAATTTTTGAAGAACATTTTATAAGTATACATGTATATTATTCAAAATCTCGAAGAATTTAATTTTGTACTTCCTGGCTCATGCATTCCTATGCGTCTTGTGTTCGTTCTGTCCAACAATCATTAAGCAGACGGGAGGTTATTGCAGGTCAGTATACCATTTTAAAATACCTTTACAAGAGGTATGCCTGTCCATCCAGAGGAGGCAGGGCTTAGCAGTAGATCGCATGAGCACATTTACGTGCATCATGCTGAAAGAGACATGAGATTTCCAGAAGCGCCCCCACATTTTTTTCGAACTTGGGGTTTTTGCATATTGGAATGCTTTCCAATGTTTGGATCACACCTGAGTGAATAAGCCAATCTCCGTCTTTAGTATAATATGACGATTTATACTTTTCTGTCGTGCCCGACAGAAAGTCAAACACGGTGTTCTATGGGGACAATTAGATAGTCAGGCAAGTTCAAAACAAGGTTTTGCCGTTTTCTTTGTACTTGTTTTGTCCAATCTTCGGACCTTTCTTGATAGGTTGTCTACAATCGATCCTGTGCAATTTGGGAGAAATTTGGGCCTAAAAAATTCCTTTCACTTTAAGTTACTTTGAAGAGCGTATCGTATGAACAAACTTACTGTTCTCTCTACATTACTGCAATAAACACCTGCCATCTAACACAGAAGTAATAGGATACATGCAGAACCTGAAAGACAACACTTAGGTTTTCCTGTATATTGGGAACTTTACGTTATACTTGGGCATCAGGTATTATTTTTGGGAACTGGTACTCTCTCGACAACTTGAAACCAAGGCGATAGCATTATTCCATGCAAAAATAATGGTGTCGCCAGTTTCAATTCATTGTAACGAGAGTACCGTTCCCCCCAATCATACCTTTAATTCTCATTCTCAAACAGTCTTTTGTATAATTTTAAGGTCCTCGTAACCAATTAAATACAACAAAAGGACTGCCACTACCTAGTGACAAAAATCAAACAACCTGTTGAACACAACAAACATACACATCAAGGTGCAACGTTGGCAGGCACGCACGAATGTAGCAAAACCCGGTAGGACGCTAGCCTTCAACTCCAAATAAACTCAATACGCAGCGCGTACTACCTGGGGTTCAATTGCGAATGAATCCCATGCATCATCAATGAATTTCTTACATTTTCCGCAGCTGTTTAGAATGTTATATACCATCCCCATGATATATTATATCCCCTAAATTATCATTAAAACAACGCTACTTTTCCTTGAAAGTTATTTTGTTACATGATTGATTTCAATACGAATGCTTAACTTGAACTCATTCCTCCAAACGCAATTTTTTGAGCATCACCACTTGCTCTATGCAGTGCTTAAAAATGTCTGTGTATTGGAATGAGTTGGCTTGGTTTGTATACAATCACCCTGCAGATCAAATCCTCACTTTGATAAGCTGCTGATACATTTTTCGTTGATTAGTTATATGGTATTCACTTCTTTGTTAACACTACACAGTTACCTATGAGAATCAGTTTACAATTGCTTCAAGCTCAACAATGCCATTACCAATGTGGATTACTACAGATAAACCAAAACTTCACTCCACAGCAGCAGCATCTGCTTACAATAAAATATGGAATACACAAATTTCCCACATAGGATTATGGAAAGCATTTATAGGCACTTAGCAAAGATGACCTACACTAGTAAAATGACACAATAGTAAATAGTAACAATGTGTGGGTAAATTCCTTTTTTCTAAAATAAATTTCATGGATTTTCAGTCACGCTCCTATCGAATTCTAAATATCTTGTCTACAGAGGCCTAATCGTGGGTAATGTCAATATGTAAATGAGCGTACAAGGTGTGCTAAGACCGTTTACGCGTGACGTTGAATCAATTCATTTTATGGGTGGGCGTGTGCATAATTTTGTTGCAAACATCACTACATTGGTTTTCATGACGTATTCAGATTTCGTTTGTAAAAATATGTGCTTACTGCTGTAATAACCTTTATGAATTAGGTTAATGTCTGCATATTTTTAGTTTCTCGGTCATTAGCAAAAATTCAATGCAGTTGAATCAGTCCGACTAGTCTCAAAATGGCACACACCCCTGCGGGGCTTGTGCCATTATTCGTCGTCAAACTGAGCTTGCGTGCATCGATTTTTGCCAATGCACTTGAAGCTAAAATATTAAACCATTAACCTCTAATTAAAATGAGATAACTATGGGAATATTTAGATCTGATGTCACTCTTTCTGCATTTCTTTTTCTTAATATTTCAAGTTGATAGGATAATGTACAAAATAAGTTAAATATAAAATGCCAAATAAACACATTAAAAAATATGGAGGTCAATCAAGAAAATATTTACATTATGAACATTTGAAATAAGTCAATTCATACAGCTTGTTACATTTCACTTATATTACCTCACAAAGTTTGTTGATATTTCCAAACTGACCCACTTAGTTAATACAACCAAAGAGTCTAGACACCCCTGGTGACATGAATCCACTCTGCATGGATAATGCAAAGATCGCATGAGCCTTGGCCACACAAGGGACACTCATATACTAGCTTGGTCCTAGGCATGACCTAAAAGTTGGGCTTTGCTTGATGGGTACAACATATTTGGAGTCTTAAATTCTGGCAGTCATGCACAAGAAGTCAAACATGAGTGTCCCACAACATCCTGGGATTTTAATATGTCTACTATGCCAGGGCAAACTGTGGGATGGGTGCAAATTTGAAGAGGCAGATTTAGTGACCCATAAATAAATTAATACAAGACATGAAAATGGGCATCAGTAAATAAAGAAAACAAAGAAGATTGATTAAATGTTGGGGTAGCCATGGCCACATTGCTGGCACCACTTGCTATGAGCCCTGTCATATACTACACATAAAAAAAATCCCAAGTCAGTCCTCACCCCCTCCCCCTTGCAATTAAAAAAGTCTTTCATGTTCACCCTTCATGGAAGCCTCTTTCAGGTTTTCAAAATCTTATTAGTTTCTGTACATAGCATAAGTGTATGATTTCCAAAACTTTTGCTCCAAAGGTTGCATCATTCCTGGATGTCACAAGTCAAGATACTTTTGAGCGAAGACTGAGGAATGTTTAATGATAACCACAACATTATTGCAGAATCTCCAAGCATGCAGATAGCATCTTAAAACAGATCATCTCCATCATACATTGTCAATATAGAAAATCACACCCACCACCTTCAATACAGTTGAAATGCACAAGTTAACAACAAACAAGACATGCTTAATCATATCATCCAGACTCAGTCCTTGCTATGATCATCCATCCAATCACAAAGTAGAAAAGAAATATAGGATAAATGGCTAGTAGTTTTCTGTGCTGTGGTTGACTTTCTCCGATAAATGCTAGTGATGCTGAGGTACGAGAGAAGACAGAGAGAGAGGAGTGTGACAAGAATGACAAGACTATACATATATGACATTGTGTATGTGCATGATTAAACCTTAACTTGAGCTTTTCTAGTTTCAATGATTTTGGACCATTCTTCGGGATGTCACACACGTGACCGAACTTTATTTGTCTCCCATGATAAAACAAATAATCAAGCGAAAGTGGAAACATTATTTTTGTTTAGATTTTGTCCAAACCTAACCAAAAATGTTTCCACTTTTGCTAGACTGAATGTTTTGTCATGGGAGGCAAATAAAGTTTGGTCTTGTGTGTGACATCCCGAAGAATGGCCCTTTTGATGTATAGTATTTAAAGGAATTTACTGGCATGAATCTATCGGCACATAATATTAATATAATGAAATTTCCCTAAGACAGACGTACCAGATGGGTTTCATGGTCATTGGAGTATAGACCTTTTTAAAACGAAGTTTACCGAATATGATGACCCCTTTAAGCATCCTAACGGGTCATCACACGCAACTGTTGGGCCAGCACTTCCGCCTATTTTGTTTTGCGTAATGCGCATAACCGGCAAGTGCTTGTGGATGTACGCGAGTGTATAAGAACGCTTCCGATGTTCATTTGAAATGGTCTATTCCTTGCGAAAAAAATCCAGATTTATTCCGACAAATGTACATGACTGTACAGCAATCATGGAAGCTGCCATCTTTATTTCCTGTGCTAAATTTTCAATGCCGCATGCAATACCGAAACAGAAGCCAGCAAATTATATTACGTGACTTCAGCCAGTCTGTCACAAGCCTCATTTTTGCAAACTTTGGTGAGCACATAAAGGAAACGAGCGAAGTTCATGGCTTGTGGCAGAATGATAGCGTGAATAACAAATATGGTGGCTTCCTTAAATCATTTACTGCTACGAAAATTAAGAATGAAAATGGTGTTTTCTTCACAAGAAATAACCATCTGGTACATGATGTACATCTTATTTAGGGATATTTCATTATGAGAGGATAGATTTATGCCATAAATTCCTTTATTAATTCATACATACCAGTTCAATAAGAGGAACCTTTTTGATATGACAGGTCAGATTTGTCACCTAATAGCACTTGTTGGTTGAATTTGTGAATTATCAACACATCTATAGCATCACTTCGTGAAAATAGAAGCAGCTCAGTTATTTGTAAGAATCCCCTCACCAAAATACATGCATTGGAAAATAGTGGTAGTGTATGATACTAGGACAAGATATGGTCAATACAAAATATATGAGAACAATACAAGGGTTTAGGGCAAAAAGGCCCCATCTGCAATAGCTGCCAGGTGTTAGATTTGGCAGGTATTACACTTAATAAGAACACATCTGACAAATGGCAGCTGTTGCAGATAGGGCCTTCTTGCAGTAAACCCTTGAATTAGTAAATGAGGCACATGTTGGAATATGTATAAGTGACTTGGGTGTCAGTGTTTGAGCAGGAGTTAAATCTGCTCAATATCTTCATATTTATAACCATAAATATTTTTAAAAGATTCCTGTAACTTTTTTTGTTCACATTAAGTGCTTAATTGACATGAAACACATTTATGATGATGTTTGTTATATTTGGCTGATTTACAGAATGGAAGCTTGTTAAGTTTTGGAACACATTACAAAGATGACACAAGTTAAACAATCTTACTAAGGTTCCATTTTGTACTCTCCAATTTCCTTCCAAATTCCAAAATTTCCTTCCAAATAATAAATTTCCCTCCAAATAACAAAATTTCCTGGGAAGCAACTTCTCAAATTCCCTACTTGTTCATGCCATGCTTAAAGACACTATCAGTGATTTGCTAATCAGAAAATCGAAAAAATCATCAAAATCAGATTTTGCATGTATGTAACAAGTACAGGTATCCTAACATACCCTGCTAATGATAAGACCAGAAGCAACCTAATAAGGACAGAATCGGAAATTTTAGTCATTACTGTCCGTTCGGACACTTACTACAACACGTAATTGAATGGGAATCGTATCTTGGAACACTGCGGTTTTCTTCCTTTTCTGTCAATTCTTCAGATGTAAAAGGTAACTTATGAGAATTCTACAGACTTATCCTTCACTTTGAAGCTATTCCTGCAAATTTCAGATATTTTTTCAAATCACTGAATAGTGTCTTTAACCCTTTCAACCCTGGTTGATTCTGTATAGGATATAAAATGTCATTGGCTTTTGAGAAGCCATCTCAAAAACCACTGACCTAAGACTAGGCTTGTTTGTACTCATTTGAATGCAATTTTCATGCTGATTATGAATATGGTCATGAAATTGTGTGATTTTGATATTTGAGCAACCCCAGACCCAAAGTGTTAAGTCATGTTTTGAAGCTCCTCCTTAACTCTCACAAATAAATAACAATAACAATGAGAATACTTAATACAGAAAGAATATTAGGCTCTGTATACAATGTTGGATAAGTTAACTGTTGTGAGTTTTTGAGATGATAAGCCAACTAATAACAAAATAGAAGAGAGCAATAGGGTATGTGGCAAGACCCTTCTTGTTTTCTGGCAGACTACTCCCTCCCATGAAGGCAATGGAAGCTGAAAGAAAAAACATATGAGACGGATATCTAATATTGAACAATGAATCTTTCCATTTCCTATTTGTGGACTTAAAGTTGCTAACAGTGATTTTCTTCAAAAGGTAAACAAACATTTCTCTCAATTTGGATCAAAGTTAAGTTTTTCATTGTTTTATAAACGATTCCTATGAATGACCATAATCGGTCAGCAGATGGCGCAATTTCTTAGTTTATGATGCAAAATAGGTCACCATCAGCAAAACCAAGAATTGTATACCCCAAACAAAAGTGTCTGGTGAATGGCAATTCACTTACGATTCAACCTTAAGGTCAACGTTTATACACGCAGCTCAACAATAAAAGACAAAAAGACACTTCTCCCTCTCTCTATCTCTCATATAAAAAATTATTACATTTAAATGCCCATGTCATTTAGCAAAAAGTTTACAAAACAAGCAACATGTTTTTAAATTAACTGTATTCTCCCTTTGTTGAATCTTGCACGTCCGCAACAATTTCAAATGAAAATGTCACGCAACCAGAAGTGCAAAATGTCACACAACCAGAATTGCATGTGTCATGTGTATCGCACATCTGGAACTAGTGCTCAGCTCATACAGAGTAGTGACTGTGGGTTCAACACCGATCAACAATGCACGCTCATGTACTGAAGGAATAGGGAAGTTGTTAAAACAAGAATAAAGCAATGTGGGTTTGAAAACCTCAATTTCACTCATGATGACATACTTTATGTTATAAACTAAGGAATTGAGCCATCTACTGGTCTATTATGGTCATTTTTATAGGGTCTTTTGGAAACTCTTGTCTTGTCTTGTAACTGCAGTGCTAGCTTGGTATAATGACAACGGCAATATCCTGAGATAGCCCGTAATGCGGAATTTTATTTAAACTTCATTAGGCAGGGTAGCACCTTCAGTGACAAGAGCACTGAATTCCAAGGAGGCACTGCATATACAGAATGAGCCCTATACATGTTAGATATATTAAAACATAAGGCAGCTATTGTGAATACTCATATGAATGTACATTAAATAGCTGCCTAACACAACAAAAATACCATGCTGTGCTATATCATGGTAATTTGTGGTATTTGGGAGTCAATTTCCCATATTTTTGCAACAAACATCAGTGACCATGAAATGCTGTGGTATTTTGGGATTTGGCAGTCCATGTCGTGATATTTTGCATATTTAGGCGTTTCTTGTGAAAATTAAAGAGCAAAATAATAAAAAAAGTAAAAATATTTTTATTTCAGGATATTGCCATGGCATCAGTCTTAATCCCACTTACCATCTTGTCATGGCTTATAGTACATTGCTTCAGATCAATAGCAAGAACGCAAGTTCAAAGGCAACACACTGACAGTGGTGCTTCAAAAATATGTGCTATAAAGCACACTAAGTGGAATGTAGATTTCAACTGTGATGGATTTCAATCAACTGTGATGGATTTCAACTAAACTGTGATGGATTTCAACTAAACTGTGATGGCATTGCACCAATTATAACTATCACTAAAGCAGATTTTTTATGGTTTTGCCTAAAAATTGCACAAAAAAAAAAACCCACACTTCAAATTTATTGAAATATCAGAAAAAGACCGAATGAGATGTGTCTTTGAATATGTCAATATTGGTTATATCACCAAGATAAGAGAAAATAATTAAGAAAAGCCGGGTGGAAAGCAAATTGTTGTAAATTCAGTTGAATATTCAAGTGTTTGCTAATTACCAACTGTTGACCAGCCAAAAAGCGATTATAAACTAGTACTAATCGTACACCAAATAGGATTGCGATGGGTGTCGGCCCCGTATCACCCAGTAGAATAAGTCGTGTGATGATAAGACTGATTACCATGGGTCATAACAGGAACCCAAGACCACAAACACTCTGGAAAAAGGATCTGATGTAACAAAGGAGAAACAGCATGTCACATGGTTCTGGGAGTTTAAGAATAGGCAATGCAAGGTGTAAAAAAGGAAGAAAAAAGGTGGACAAGGTGACATCATTGATTGGCAAAGTATCATTATTATTGCTTGGCTCAAGTAAGGTCAGGTTTCCTTTGAGGACCTGCTACGGTATCCTGGTAATCGTACTACCTGTCCCAGGGCCGAGTTGTCGGCGGCTAAACCGGCACCCCATCGGGTTTTTGATTGATGAGGAGGGTAGCTGGTTAACCTGGTAGAATGAAAAAGAAGATATACCTACAAGCGGCGTCGGCTCTGGAGAGCCTAATGGCGGCCACCAGCACATTGTGAAAGGCTAGGCCCACCGCCGAAAACTGTGGATTGACGTCAGAAGGGCATCCGGTCCAATATCTTTTGCTCCATAAATCTCACACAGACAGTAGTGCTGAGTGAGGTTATCCGGCCAACCCTCGTTAACGGGGACAAAAACCGGATTTAAAACTTTGGTACAACAACAAATATACGGGTTCTTGTCACATCTTATTTCCCAAAATACATGTAGATTCTTTGTTTAGCGAACAAAACAAGTTTTTAACTGCGTTATCTCATGATAGATTACACACATTCAACACTCACCCGCAAAACATATGCATAGATTCCATACAGTCACTCCTCAAAACAATGCATAGATTCAATAATTCACTCCTCAAAACAATGCATAGATTCAACACATTCACTCTCAAACCATTTGCATGGATTCAATACACTCACTCCTCAAAACATGTGCACAGCTTCAACACCTTACTGCTCAATTCCCTTATATTTCCATCGATTCAACATATTCACTCCTCAAAATGATTCCACAGATTCAACACCTTCACTCTAAATGATTGCAGATAGAGTCAACACCTCCACTCCTCGAACATTTGCATAGAATTAACACATTCAGTCTCAAAACATTTTGCACCAAATTCAACACATTCACTCCTCAAACATTTGCATGGATTCAAACCAGTCACTACTCAAACACATGTGACCAAAATGCCAACAACATTTCACCCCTCAAAATAACTGCCATAATGCAATACAGTCACACCTCAAAACATTTATAGACCTCAACCACTATGTCCTCCCTCCTCAAAAGATTCCACATATTCAGAAAACCTTAATCCTCGTAAACATTGCAATATAGATTCAGGGTGTTGTAAAACTAGGATTTTGAGATGGGTGCTGCAGTGTCGCATCTGAAACACAGTAAATGGTGGGTCCAGAGGCTGTCTTAGTCCCCTTGGTGGGGTCTAAGGGCAAAGCCCCAGTGGAGGGTCGGGGGAACCCCCGTAAAATTCTTGGGCTTTATTCCCTTCTGAGGGCTAATTCGTGTACGATTTTGTAAAATTTACGTTACACGCTGACCATTATCATTAAACCAAACTTGCCGAAAAAATTCTAGCAGGCAGGCCATGACGGACTTCTTCAAGGAACTGATAGCTCATCTCAATGGACGAAATCAAATATTGGGGGCATGCCCCCTCTGGCTACACAGACCTAAAAAGAAAACATTAAAAAAAACATTGTTACAAATTTAACACACTCACTACTCAAAAATTTACACAGATTCAACACAATTCACCAAAAAAATTATTGCCATGAATTCAACACATTCTCTCCTATATATATTAAATTTGTGCTATTTAGACTTTTTAAAGTCTAAAACAATATTGATCTCAACATAGACACCGGCCAAGCAATTTTGAGTTGAGAGCTACTATCATGGGGGCACCAAGGAAAGGCAATGACTAAACACTTCTGGAAAACTATGTATGAGATAATCTTAGCATTACTAGGTCTTGTGTAACAACCGAGGGTAGAAGAAGGGGAGGAATTATACATCAGAATTTGCCCACTTTTTCTATATATATAATATATATATAGATTGAAGCATTTAAATCTATACTTTTTTTTGTGAAATCTTAATTTTTGGAATTGATTTATTGACTTAGCATGCCTTCAGCTTATTTGGCAAAAGTAAACTTAACATTGTTTTATATGCTGAAGACTTTTTGAATATGGCCAAGTAGATATTAACTCAAATGATTACATATACTAATTTTGACTGAATTTTCTGACAGAAATCTTAAAATTTTGTTATGCTTAATCTGTGGACAGGTTTTTACGGATCCGAAAGTTTTTTATCAATAGAAACACCACTATCTATAAAAATAGTACTTTAGACCGTAATCTCTCAAATGGTCTTCAGATAAATAGCGTTACTCGCAAGTGTCTAATTAACTAATTAGAACCTTTATCTCCAACACAGACAACATGTTCAAATTTACATGTACCCTCATCTCCACAGTATTAAAGGTGCAACGAGAGATTTTGAGACATCCATGTAAGGTGTCATATGTAGTGATTTCATATAGATAAGACACTCAAATTATTTCTCACCCTGTATTTTGGTACAGAAATGTCTTAGAAGTGAAAACAAAAGGTAATTTTTATATGCTTATATTTCAATAGAAAAACATAGGCTGAATTTCGTATTTGCTCCTATACAAAATTAGAAATTTCACAATTTTTGTACCAAAGAAACAGTTCTCAGCTTAATCCTTACAGATGGTGATATTTTTGATATAAAGCTTTACACCAGTGCCAAAATCAGAATTTTCACATTTTTTCAAGATACCTGTTATTTGAAATCTCTCATTGCACCTTTAATTAGCCAGTTTAGTCACACTTACATTGCTAATAAGGTACATAAAACTCCTGGTCCCCATAAATCCCCTGCAAAAAGGAAATACATTAAAAAATACTGTAAAATGCAAACAATTTTTATGTTGCTTTCATGTTTTGCTTAATTTGTGTATCCATAAATGTATCATTTCACTAACTAATACAGGCATTCTCATATAGCGGCACGCACGCTACATGCGGTGCATGGCAGGGTTTTAAGTGGCGTGCAAAGACACTTCTGAAATAAATAAAATATCTCAAAACAAAAATTATTTTTAAAAATCAATCTTGCAATGGTCTTTCAAAATCACCATTGTTTTGTCTGTTGTTATTGTTGCAAATTTAGAGAATAAAGGTATGATTTGGGGAACCGGTACTCTCTTTAAGACAAATTGAAACCAAGGTGATACCATTATTTTAAGTGGAAGAATGAGGCTGAACACATTGATTCTACATGCAACAAAATGTCTCAACTAGTTGGTTTTCACATCAGATGCACCAGGAAGATGCACTTTTCTGCTCTTTTGAATCTTTACTGGGCTCTTGTACTACCTCACCTTGTTTACTGTGCTGTTGTTTGGTCTCCTTACAATACCAGTTACATTGATAGACTTGAGAAAATTCAAAGAAAGTAACTTGTGTTCTCTTTTACAGGGAAAAGGGTCTTGTGGAACGTGTTGAATATCTTGATAGGCTGTCTGAGTTTGGTATGCTTGGAGTGGCCGATTTGTTAAATTTTCAGCGTCTACAATTTTGTTTCAAGCTTCTAATGGTGTTGGTCCTTCTTCATTTTTGGACTTTTTTCGCAAAAGTCGCATCTCAAATGTGCGATTTCTGCATTGGAGAGCAAGAACTATTTTTCCCAGAATTTGGGAAAGTATACCAGTTGATATTCGTAATGCTGATTCTGTGTCAAAATTCAAGTATTTGTGCAGACAACATTTTCTTTCAAACTAAGTTGTCATTTTATATTAGGTCAAATATCAAATGTATTAGGTTGGGCTTAATATTTTTTTTCCATAGGTATCGTGTAATTTTTATACTGTATGCATGTAGGAAACAAATGCACTACTAGTGCTTTGGGCTTATTAAAGCCAATATTTCTTTCCTGAGTTACTTTGTCTTATATATGGTTGTAACATATTTATATTTTCATAGTGGCTCAAATAAATATTATTATTATGCATCTGTGGTTCAATACCACAGTGCGATTAGCGCGTACCACCCAACACTGCACAATACGCAAAAATATCGGGCATTTGGTCGTGCGACTCGTCAAGCAAATACTCTGTTTTTATTAGTTTTGAAGCCATTTTAGAACTACTTTTGTCAAGTCAGCTTCTTCTTGCATAATAATAATAATATTGGATGGCTTTTTTCGGCTGATAACAGAAAATATCGCCCTCGCCAAGAAAATATCAGGCTCGTCTTCGACTCGCCCGATATTTGATCTAGGCTCGGGCGATATTTTCTGTTATCAACCTCAGTCATCCAATATTATATAATTATTATAATGAAATTGCTTACATTCTCACAGCTGTTTAAGAATTTACATTAGACTTATCAGACAGAGATGGTGAATGTTATTTATTGGTCAGTCCAATACAAGCAACAACATACTTTTGAAATTTTGGAGTGTAATTTTAATTAGTAAATTGTGTACTTTTGTTCATGAAAATCAATGAGAGGGCTCTTCAAGGGGCTTACAAATGCCAAAATCCAGGAGCTTACCCCGCACCCCACCCGTTAACTAGTGGCGCCTCTAGTCCATAAAAGATATGTGCCAAAACTATTTGAGAATGCCGGAATTAATACCAGTACTACTCTATATATAAATTGTGTGAAGAATGTACAAGACATCAATGATCCGCTTACAGGTATTCCTATTGAAGCTGCACTACACCACCAGGGAGAGATTTTATCTCAATTTTCTACAGAGGAGTATGCATTTCAAGTGGAATTCATCCATAGGCGTTTATCAAATTTTGCATACATACTCAGTCTCCTGTAGAAGACTTAATCAGAGGTACTGTGAAAGACCTTACATGACATTCTTACACAGGGGTGATAGGGATTTTGGACGTGGGTCCATATGAATCTGAACTCCCTCTGTGAAAAACCTTGCCTTCAATCTTAACATAGGGTGATGTGAAGTTTGGGGTGTTCCATAGGAAATCCATACTATGTGAAAGACCTCACCTTAATCTTACAACAAGGGTGAGTGTGGTTTTAGGCTGTTCCATTCTGAAATCCACCTCCCTCTGTGAAAGACCTTACCTCAATCTACACAGGGTTGATGTGGATTTTTAAATAAAAATCCCAATTTGCAGCAGCCCTTTGCGATATTTATTTCACAAGACATATTTAAAAGGCAGACAGCAGTCTTTGCATAGTGGAGCTCTCCTAGCACAGAAGTGTCACCCAAGCTGGGGTATAAAACTGTGAGGGCAAAATTCTTGGATTGTCATAAGCAATATTATATTAGAAAACACTTACCTATTTGAGAATTTTGCTCGTCTTGGGTAGACCCACTGGAAGAATTGATTCCTACTGCTCTCAATCTCTATCTGTAATGAAATCACAATTAATCTACTTTTTTGATTATAATCTTTTAGGACACTTTAAATATATTTTCTGGTTTTTTTTTATTAAACTTTCACAGCATAAAAAGTCAATAAATATGTTAAGTTATGTAGATGACAGGTTTGCAACTTTTAAATTCTCCTGAATTTTGTGAAATAACTTAAAAAGTAATGTTGTCATATCTTTTTAGTAGAATAGAAAGGCTACATGAGAGACATTCTGTTGGGTTTGGGTACATCAAATATTATTGTAAAGAAGTCAAACATGGTCATGTTCTGAAAGTTATTATTAAAGGTGCAGAAACGGGAGATTTTGAGTCATTGTGTAATATGTTGTGATTTCATATAGAATAGACACTCAAAAGATTTCTAACCTTGGATTGGCTACAGCAATGTCTTAAAAGTGAAAACAAAAGGTAGTTTTATTTGCTTTCAATTCAATATTAGACATAAGCTGAATTTCGTATTTGACTCCTGTACAAAATTAATATTCACAATTTTGGACAAGAAAAGAAATATTTCTCAGCATAATACTTTCAGAGGGGATTTTATTGACGAAACAGTTGGGCATCAGAGCACAATCAGTGGTTTTCAATTTTTTGGTACCTGATATGTGAAATCTCGGTTAACACCTTTAAATGTAACTAATGTGAAGTATAATAAATAATAACAGGCGAACTCGTATTTAGCGACGCGTAAATATGGTCCCCGACGAATGTCGGCGATCACGAACATGCGGTAATGACACACAAACCCCACCCCTTCCCCAAACCCAGAGCAACACCCCATTCATCCCCAACACCCTGGCAAAACCCCACCCCTCCCCAAAACACCCCGCAAAATCCACCTCAACACCCGGCACACAACCCCCCCCCCCCTCCCCAACACCTCCACAAATACCCAATACCCTACCCCCTCCCAAACACTCTGAAACACGCACACCCACCCCTCCCCCAACACCCCGCAATACCTAACCCCTCCCCAACACCTAACACCTCCCCAACACCCCACCCCCTCCCTATGGCATTAGTAGTCTCATGTAGCGAAGGAATTTGGCCTATCTGATATGTACCGTTTCAGAGAGACAGCAAATTACGCAAATTTATTAGGCTCATTGAATTACCTAAGCGTGGCCGCATATAATCCAAATATTTCAAATTGCAATAAGATGTGCCCAGATACGCTTTTCATGCAGCGCAGGAAGGAATTTTGAGTATCAATGTACAGTGTCAAAAATATAGCAAGTGACGATGTTTTTGCATATTAATTAGCTCATTTGCAGACTCAATTGCCAGGAAATATGCCCAAACTGGAATCAGTCGAAAACTCGTCAGCCCGCTTAATTACACCAAGTTACATTCAGATATGCCTTACGGCAACTCCAGAAAATTGGAAACAGGCCTTGCAGGAACATTCAAAATATGCAAATGAGAACTTAATTAGCATATTTTCGCGCACAAAATTTCAGGTCAAGAACTCACCCACCCGCTTCTTTCAACCAAGTTCAAATTGTGGCCCTTACGGAACTCCAGATACACGTACACAACGTGGGTTAACATTTTTTTCACGGACGAACGGAACGAACGAGACGAAACCGGACGGACGAAACGGACGAACGGAACGAAACGGCGCTGCTCATTTTATAGTCCCAGTTCGAACTCGTTCGAGGGGACGTAATAATCAGTTTTTATATAGCGCTTAGAGCTAGATGTATTTACTTGATTACGCAGACAACATAAGTTTTCTGATCCCAACAAACGTTTCTTGACATATATGATTTTACAGATTTTGTCCAATCACAGTCCCTTATTACACTTGGGGGTTGACCAGAGGGTGTTTTTGAATCCTCCCATGTTGCAGAATGTGCCTTATAATGTACTGTACTAACACATGTCAGTACATAGGGATTAAAAAGTGTTCAAAAGTTTTTAAGAACCACAAGACATGTCATAATCATGCAAAACGCTCTGTGCGCTATAAAATGAGCGTTAATTAAAGTCAGGGTTTTATGTGCTAAGAATGGATTCGAGGTGATCACCTGACCCTATTGAGGTGCAAATTTCCAAAACTGGTGCATTGTGGGATTGACTCAAAACACCCTCTGGGGTCTGATTCATCACCATCAATCTTACTATAGTTTCCTTAACAGGCTCATCTAATGGGGACAGTTCTGTCTCTTCATCTGAATAGCTCCTGGATATGTTATGTCTCCCTCTAAGGTATGCTCCAATCCAAATCAGTGGTAAACTGACCCAACTGTAAGTAAACAAAAAAATAAATTAAAGTAAATAAATTACAATCATTTTGATTGGTTATCCTTGAAGCCTAGATCCCAACTTTAAAAATCATCCACACGGGCAACATAATTAGGACTTGGCATGTGCTGAAAAATCATTGCATCAATTGGACCAAACCTAGTTCTGATAAGCATAACTTCACATTATGTCTTTAACATGTTGTCATTAACGGATGTGAAGACAGTGAAGTTATGCACACAACACATGGAATACCTTTCCCCTGGTACCTACCTTAACTTTGTCAATTATCAAAATCCCTATGAAATGTACGATATCCCTGTTCTTTCACTATCAAAACACCCACTTGAGATCCAGATATAATGCGATGACATACCGGTATGTGAAAAAAACTTAAAAGATTTTAGAAATTAAACATTTTTAAAAATGGACGACTACATCACTTTCTGCAGGGGAAAGGTGTTTCTCCTGAAAATGATGGATTTCTTATGTTTTCAGACAAAATGTGGTGAGGATTTAAACTATTTCAAAGGTAATTATTATCTAAGGAACATATCACTGGCTCTGAATTGCTTGTGATATTTGAGTTCATCTGCAGGTCTGGCAAAGTTGGCTCTTGAAATGGCCTCCTGCTCATGTGGTAACAGCGGGAAAGGGGGACTTCCTGTGGTTTTGCCTTATGTGTTTTAAGACATAATGGAGTTAGCTTAAGCAGCACGAACCAAACCCAAGGCCTCTGTATTCCAAAAAAACTTGTGTTAACTAACCATAACACTGCAGGCTGTAATATTGTGAGGACTTACTACAAAAGGGGAAAATCACAATATACCCAACTTTCATCATACTTGCACTCCATAGGTCATGAATAAGTCTAATTTTCCCTCTTGTTTGAAACTTTGAACATAGGATTTATCCACTTATCCCTTAGAGTGAGTTTTTTTTGTGTGTGACTGACCAGTCATGCACATGACCTTTCTATTATAGGCAAATGTATTATTTCCAGAAAGAGAGCTCAACTGATTATGGAAAGTAGGTCTCTTGTTCTTGTTGTGAAAACTAGATTGCCCTGGCATTCCACTACTAGACAGAGGAGGAGTGACACATTTGTTGTGCTCCAGGTTAATGCACTATATCCTTAATGCAGGAATACCGGGTTGTCATTTCGCATGTCTAATGAAAGTTAAATCGAAACTTTCTGATTGCTGCGCTGACTTAACAGTGTAATTGTTGTAGCAATACCTTGCTATGGTGTGCTGGCGTTTTGTTTCTGTAATCTGAAACTTGTCTTTAAAGCAGAGATTTCCTCCTAACGACTGGTAGTTGTTTTTGGATGCCACATTGAAACTTTCGTGTAAGTGTAATTGCTTTGTCTATGAACCATTGACCATATGAATACCTATAAACCCATTTTATATGGAAATTAAAGTATTACAATTAGCAAATTTTATGAAGACAAAACTTTATTTAACCAAATTCCACTCAAATGGAAATTTCGAATGTGAATAAGCCATATCAAAGTAATGTTGCTTTGGCATGATAATTAGACAGTGGTCATCAAATTTTATACAAAATGGTTTATTGTTGATGTTTTTGGTCCTCAATAATTTTGGCCAAAAGTATAGTCGAATATTACCATTTTCCAGGTCATTGTACTTTTTATATAAACTATCTTTTGATCTTTTAAAGTGAAAGTTGTTAACAGGGAAAACAATATATTGATTATGTTTAAATTAGAAAAGATTTCCAACATCATATTGTGAGTTATGAGATAAAAACTTGTGCTACCAATTTGATACGGAGTAATGATAATCATATTTGGATATGAGCACAAATTCAATTTAAGGCAGTGAAATATTGGTCTCACTGGTTATAAAGATAATTTTGGACAGACTTTGAAATAGCAAAATGTTCCAAAACATAATCCAAAGTTTACTTGAACATCCATGAAGAGTATTAAACGAACTGGTATTTTTGAATCTTCATTTTGTAATTTTTATTATACAGCCGTAAATTCTATGGGATTGTGAATGGTTCTTGTGTATGGTGCCCGTGGTGGTGGTGATCCAAGTCTTCGTGTTGAAGTATATGTTTAGCTGAACTGACTTGACTTCTGATCTGATATAATGAACGTTCCATCTTCCTGTATCCACGACATCGTCCGATAAGCAAGACTTTACTCTCATAACTGTAACTAAATGAACATGTCTGATAAGCAGAAGTTCTTTCTCTACTGTATTGTGAGACAGTGGTTCTTAGATTGAATCATGTACATGATGCAGGAATTCGAAAATAGCTGTGGCACAGTATAAATTGAGTTTTAGATCCTGAAATATTCCAAATCAAATGACACATTGTAAAACATACATTCAAAAATGTTCAAACTGTTCATACCATGGTAACAAATCAAATCAAAAGTTTCGTAAATGTGAATAGCACTGCAATATCACAAACAATTGTATATTTATTTTGATGCTGATAGTCATAATAATAATTAATTTAAATTCAAGTTTTTGTGTAATGTGTACTTCATTGGTCTCCTTTGTTGATGTATGGTTCTCAAATGGCGTTCAGACTTTGCCAAAAACAGTGATCGGGAGCATTTTGCCTGGTTCTTGACACTCGCACCACAACTAACTACCCACAAAATTTTTGATTGTGGTATATTGTGGTGTATGCTTAGTAATTAGAGTAAATCATAACTATAAATAAACCAAATTGGAGTCACTCAGCATATACTACAATATACACAGTAATAAAAACAAAAAGCTGCACCATAGGCCCAATGTACAGGGTGCCAAGAGAAGTTTCGGCCCCAGGGGAACCTTGGTGTTTATAGGCCTTACAGTCGCGCGCGGGTCGGGTGCCGGATGTACGTGAATGTACCACCTTTATATGCGTCAATGATACGATCACATACCACAAACTACAACAAAATATGTCAGGTTCTGTACTATCAGTATGTTACGGGTCCAGGAGGGGGTCGGGGGTTAAGCTACCTGTATTAACACAGAAAAGAGTGGATGTGAGAGCTTTCTTTCTGTTGTAACTCACATCAATTTAATCATCATGGATTCCTGCACTGACCTTAGGGTAGCAAACTACTACATTTAGTTAATAAGACTGAATCCTAATTACATAATATGGGCTGTACATGTACATTGCTTTATTATACAATACATAGTATTAAATTGTTTGACAATTCATGACATCTTATTTTTGTAATGAAACTAAACTTTATATCACGGCATCTGACTTAACAAACATTTTTCATTACTCGTATCATGTCATGACTCAGCTCCTTTACGTATATTAACTATTAACCTAATTTGTTTCTGAATCTCTTTCAAGTTAAATACATGGCCCAATACCTTCTTTCACAATTGGTCCAATGTTGTGAAAAGATATCATCCATTACTTTTCAAGATGCAAGCAACATTTTACATTACCATTTGCTAAAACTTTGCATCTCTATCAATTTATTTTAACTCCCAAAACATGAACCGTTTGGGATGTGTATATAAAGGAAATAGCAACTCTGTCATGTTTTGACCTAACATAGTGATCAAAGTGTATTTAAACTAAATATCTACAATGACTTATTACAGTAAGCACAAGCAAGTGCCTCTGTGTCATGTAACTATATATATCAATTTGTTAAATAGTGTGCGCAACCAAACTCAGATATGGCCGAGTACTCTTATAAATGGTTCCTAATAAAATTATAACTTAACATAAATAAGTCATTTTATATATGATATTAATAACAATACCTGTATTAACCATAAAGAGTGGGAAATGTGAGAGCTTTCTTCTTTGTAACATCACATCGTTTAATCATCATGGATTCTGCCTGACCTGAGGTCACCCACAGGAATTCTCACATTTCACTCTGTACATAATACAGGTCCCTGAGGCATTAAACTTAATGATGTCCAAGAGAGGGAGTTAATGGGACGCAATGGGTAGGTCCATAAACACATATACCAACAATATAACCACATATTACCTTGTTGTGCTTTTTTGTGGTGGGTAGAGCCTTGTTAGGTAGCTAAATTATTTTTTCTTTTTTGCTTAAAATCACTATGTTTTAAAACAAAATATGTATTAGAGCGTATAATTTCATTCCACTGCAGTGCACATAATTATGTAGTTTCCTATTCCTGTCATCAGGGTGATCATCCTGCATCCTTCAAACACAAAAATGTACTTAATGAATCATATTCTGCCACCGCATCCTTCACATAGAGTTTTATTATTCATTGAAGCTGCCTATTTTCCAACGGTGGTGGCACAATACTAATTCCTTTCCAAATTAAACTTGCCTGGGGTCCATACTTAGTTGTTCGAATATCTAACCGTAAATGCATGCATTACGGTTAGAAGTTTAGGAAAAAATTTATATTCTGTCCACAGGCTACGATTCGACAATGTAACTTAACAATCGGATAACCGCATGTAAAGGTGCCGCATTTAAGTGGTGGCCGAATACTAAATCATCCCCGAAGTTTAATGTACCCAAAGGGTGGAAAGTCAAACCAAAAACATGAACGGTTAATCTTGCTTAAGCATCCTCAGACTCAGTGAAAAAAGTTAATCCGATCTGAAGCTTAAGGTGCTTGTTCGATTTTATGATTTCTATTGGTCTATTGTGTTCTCTATATTATATGAGAGCCTGACCTTGCACGTACGCCCTATCAAGTACCGTGAAACAAGCTTGCGGTTTTGAAGGTTAGTAAAAGCAATAATGCATACTGCAATGTCCTATTCAATACTGTGCTAATTATGGTTAACCACTAAAACAGCCGTTTTTTCGTTGTTATATCATGAGAATGAAATGGTTTTGAGGGCGTGAAATTGCGACAGAAGACGATGAGAAAAATATGGCCTTTCATTTGATATAAAATCGATCTACTTTCCCGGGTAAATCAGCCTGGGGGGTCTAAAGACGTCGGAACAAGCAACCTTTTAGTCCTAGACCTTTGACAAGTGCAGTCGACTGGCTAGAAACTAATTTTCATATCACAGTCCATCGTCTATCCGTCAACTGGTGCAGTTGATGTAGAGTTTTCATTATAGACTAAAAATTAAAATCTAAAGTGAGAACTAACTTAACTTTAACTAGTCTAGACTAACCGTACTTTCGTAAACGGCAACATGCAAAAATTTTGCAATTTTGATTTTTTTGCATGTCAGAATCAACTTAAATTTTGGAAATAAACTTTTCTGGGAATATCTAGCGAAACATAATAAACAAATGACGTGCTAGAGCGAAGGCGAGTTTTTTAAAATTCATGCAGACATGAAGTGAAGTGCAGTCACTCTGCATTGAATGACGTTTGACGCCAACAGTGTGTCTTGGTGTTGTTGTGTGACGTTTTTGTCATGTGTACCAGTGAGTAGTGGAGTGTACGATCGGCCTTGACATGTACTACTATTTTCGTATACATAAATTCACCCTAGATTGACGCCAACATTACTTCACAACATGTATGTAAGGAAGGATTACGTCCATGAACAGAGTAAATTATTTGAAACTTTATAATCCAATCAAATTGGTTAAAAAACCTGTTTATTCTACTTTGGAGATTCATCCATCGCCACGTCGTCCATTGTTGACGGAAATTAATTGATTGGTCTTCATTTCCACTGCTCCAATTACATATTTGATACCGTGGCCAATTTTAAGGCTGTGTCGAAGACTCTCCAGAACAGGCTCGTCTCCGTATTGCACCGTGTTATGACTTATCGTAAACACTTATTACGTAACTTTGAACCAAGCGTTTGACCCGAGGACGAGGCTAGTATGCAAACACAGCTTGACACGTGCGCTTCCGTATTTGATTATCCGTCCGTACATGTACACACACTCAGAAGCATGCTGATTTGGAGAGGCGAAGTATTGGATTTTTGACGGTGGTTTATTTCTATTTTGTGCATCTAGCCATGTACAATGAAATCTTCGTGGTCTTGGCTGTCTCCTGGTTGTATTCCTGATCCTGCTACCGGTCATGTCGGTCCAGTGCACGAAAAACATTCAGAACCCAGCGGTAAGTCTCGTAGCGAACCGCAGAGCCAGCCCGCGCCAGCTTCGGCCGGGGACGCTGACGGTTCAAAACGCCATGGGGTGTGTCAGGGGAGGCAGGCACAGACAAGAAAGATCCAGAGGTGGCAGAGTTCAGGAAGTGCAAGATCTCCCAAAGGCGAAAGATGACAAACAAATCCACTCTCAAAAATGAAGAAGATGCGGTTGTGGTGGAAGATGTGAAAACAGCTGAAACTGAGCAGGATAAACTACACACAATTTTACCTTTCTAAAGAGGAAGGCAAAGTGGGGAAGGAATGGAGGAGATGGGTTCTACCTGATTCCGATGAGTCTCTCGTCCATTTGGTATCCTTGAAGTTTAATTTGTAATTGTAATACATCGTATACATTTTTTAGGAACATTTCCATCAGTAGAACCCTTGTCAAATTCTGTTGTTTGTTAAAGGTGCACAAAATTTTGAAGGCACTGAATGTTGTGACATAGTATTTCCACATGATTAGACACTCATTAGATTTCTTACCTTGTATTTTGCTACAGAAGGTCTAAAAAGAGAGAAAAAGGTGATTTTTGATTTGCTCATATTTCATGTAAACAGGCTGAATTTCGTATTTGCTCCTATTCTGGTAACCAAAACCAGAGGTCCAACATATCTTTAACACTACTCGTTATCATCTACTGACCTCTACTAGTTTTGGTACTTCAGATTTCGGGGCAATGTACATTTTACGAGAACAGGCTAAATTTGTGAAAGTGAACTCCTTTTTTCGTTCAGCTAAAAACTTACCCAAATGTCATAAGCTATAACTTCTAATTCTAGGCGTCTGCTTATACAACTCATCCATCACTCTGCATCATTGAAATCGTTATATTTCCTTCAGATAATAATTTAAGGGAAAAAAAGACCCTGGGCCGATCTACTCGATGGACGTTGTTGTTGATGTACTATTTGGATGAATGCGTATCGACGGGAAGTCGGGTAGCTAGATCTATCCCACAGGCATATTGAACTCGAGAAAGAACGTGCTCATTTTTGTCTTGTTGGAGTGATTGAACATGTATGGTGTTCGTATCATTATTTACGTGTATCTTTTACCAGTCGTTACCAAAATAAATGGGCATAGCCCATATCGCGCAATGTATTTTTGAATTGTATCTATCAGTGCTAATAAAATAACAAAATTACGTGCCTCATCTGACAGTATAAATAAGTGGCATAACTAGCTTTACAAATGGGGTGGGGGGAAGGGCAGAAGGGGTGTCTTAAGAATTTTGAGGGGACAAATTTGAATCCTTCTCCGTAGGCAATAGGCATTCTACAAAGGTCAGTTCGTTGGGGAAGGAATGAGGAGTACAGTGTTCTTCCCAAATGCAATCTCCAATACAAATTGCCATGTTGTCCACATCATGAATTATAGTGCAAAAGGCACTCATCCCAATCTTAAAGTACCTTTATTATGATAAATCTGTGCAGGATGCAAGCAAAGCACAGACACAGCATTTAATATCCCCATGCCAATTACCGGCAGGTTAGTGTGTATCCATTAGTTAGTAATACTTTTGTTTTACACTACATGGGCAGAAGTAATTGATAAATTAACTAGGAGCATTCAGAGAAGATATCACGACTACTTCTTGGTTTAAAAATACCAGACCAAAATAGCTCGAAACAATCTTAATTTATCTTCATTAAACCGACGGGACCGTGATAATACCGCGCGTTCACAATGTTCTGGCCCGACACCGACCGCGAACACGTTGACGTTGGTTCAAACACTACAAACAATACTCATAAATACTCATAAGGTGTCAAGGGCTGACCCGGATATGCAAGGTCTTACTTATAACCCCACACTGCTTATAGTTTGGAGTTAGACGAAAAATGTGACTCTGCCTTGTCCCCAAAATACGTCCAAAATCGTCATTTTTAAGTGGTTTGAAGCTTGAAACTGACATATGAAGAGAAGGTATGTGAGTTTCTTCGTATCATAGAAATGTGCAGGTAACTTGCTTGTGTTATTGTAAATCGGAGGAAATAGGTTTTATTATCCGTTCATTATCCCGCAATAGCTTCGTTCTGAAACTAGAGGCGTTCAATGATAATGTTACAGTGTTTAAGATAATGGGGACCCTCTGGTTTCAGTATGAACTATTTGCTCCTAGATAGAAATTAGAAATTCACAATTTTGTATCAAAGAAATAACATTCTGCAGGTAGGGATATTTTGAGGAAAGCTTTACATCAGGACAAAAATCACTACTTTCAATTTTTTTAGGGACCACCTGTTATGTAAAAATCTCTTGTAGCACATTTAAAGCCATATCAGTGATTCTTCAAATTGTAAACAAATCGCACCCCCTATTTTCATCAACATCCCAAAAAAGCATAACATGCCGTATTTGCCAAGAAATTATGATTTTATGCTCTGTTTGGTAATAAAGGTTGGGATACGGCTTTTGAGGTCTAGAAACGGACATAAATGGCATCTTCAAGACACTTAAAAATTGCTTGAGTGTTGTGTTGTTTCACACCACTAAATAACTGGTCCAATTCGTTCTGTAAAAAAATGGGCAAGATGAAAACGTCATTTTCCCCCCCCCCCCTTAAAAACGCCCCCCCCCCACCCCTTCCATCAATGGAACATCTCAGACTTAAGCTACACATTTGCTTGAAGATTATCATATTTCCTACCCAATAATCATTGAAATTCGGGTAGTTATCCCCCAAATTTTCGAGCTACTGGACCATGAGGACTAGCATGCACCGTGGACCCGGGAGGTCAGAGCATTTTTTCAATCAGGTGATCACACCCACCCCCCTACGTAAGAATACGGTTAAAAATGGTTTTCAGATCAAAATAACAAATCAAATGACACCTTGTTTTTGATATTCTACAGATTTTATACTTGAAATTGATCGCAACCATGATTTTGCACCCAGGTCTAGCCATTTCTCTCAGTTTTAGGGTTAATTAGGGAGGTCACCAAAAAAAAAAAAAAACACTCGTTGCAGTGGGGGCTGGACTTACTGTTTCTCATGTTATTTACTGGTGGAATCCCTGTTTTCACAAAGAACAGTAATAAGGTGTTGATACCTAACGACTAGCAATTAGAGACAAATTGGGCATTTTGATTTGTAAAAGAAGACTGATGGTGGCGGTATTTCGAACCACACACACCCGGCCTACTCCCATAGAACGTAACTGTGTCCATACCACAGACTCACGAGAACAGTAACTAGAAACTGCTTCAACCAACTTTTAACTGTTTACAAACAACTTTGAATCTCTATGTAACCAGGGAATGTAACATACCCAATTGAAGGTGCCAAGTGAGGAATGCCAGACGCTTAATTTATGCAGGTGATATAAATAAGAGGAGAGGATAATTGACTTCTTAACCTCACTTCATTCCACTAGCCTAGTATTGATTTTGTTGAAGCCAAAACAATAACAGCAGCTACAGCTACATGGAATTGTATTTCTCTTGGATTTTTCAGGTTTTTTTTGAGAGCATTAAAAAAAAAATGCCGCAGTGGTGCATTTGGACATTTTAGTATAATGTTTTATCTGCTTAGGCAAGTTTGACAGCCTATTTGTAAAGAAGATTTTGCAGGGGCATGTGAACAATGGTTATGGGACCATGCAAGCTATTGAGAGAGTGTTGTTGGGGTTTTCAATACACTGTCTTCAATGGAATTGAGTTGACTTTACATGGGAACTCATGGATTTCAATTTTCCTATACCCTGTATACTCTTAAAGGATACCACCGCGCCATTAGAAAGTGATGTGTGATGAAATTCCCATAGAGTGTGGATGGAGCAACTTTTTTCCACCTCATTTCTCTGACTGAAAATAATTAAAGTTTGCAATAATTACTCGCAATAAAATTTCTAGTCGAGAGAAACACATACAAGGAATTTAGTATTATAGGTTACCTTTAATAGTAACGGAAATTGAGTTACAATGGCACTGTGTGACCTTTCATTAGAAGAGTAGATAGTGCTCATTTCAAAGTTCGAGAAAAATCAGATTTTTATTTTGAACACATAAACATTTTGTCATCCCATTATGATGCCTGTGTAGAGGGCTTCTCTCATGGAAGGAATTTCACTGAATGTTGTCCTCCAGATGGTCCCAAGAATGCAGAGAATACAATGCATCCACCTGATTCACCTGAAAACATTTCAAGATACATGTATTCAATCATGGGGGGGGGGGGTCTCACTTTGGTTTTGGGTTCGGGAAGTGCAGCAGGGGTGGCACTACCCTGAAAATATACCAAAAATGACCGATTTGCTACCCCCGTCCTTATGGCTTATACCTGCTTTGGTGGAGGTTTGGGGTTGAAGCCCAGACGCTGAGAGAAAACTAACTGTTTAAAAGGTATTGTGAGCCATTCTGGCGCACTATTGTATTTTCACATTTGTGTTTGCAGCATCTAAACCTGGAATGACACTAGAAAATACACTGCCAACAGAAAATGCAACCATTTCATATATACCATTGGCCAAGGAAACAAAAAAGGGGGAAAAAGGGACAGTTCCAAGATGCCGAAATCCATGAAAATGCAACCTTTCTCGGCAGCACATCCCCATACCCCCATTTCCAATAAGAACCCCCCTCCCCCGGATTTCAGCAGGTGATTCTTTATTGTTTCTTTGGCGGGGGGGAGAGGGGAAGGATATGACTGCTCAATTTGGGCAGTTGTGAGTTGCCATACCGCGTAATTTATGTGAATTACCGTTTGGAAATCCAAATGTAATTATGGATTTTAAGTGCATTTCTCGGCAGCTCGGTCCCAGTGACATTACAAAATCATCCTCTTAACCTTCGTTCAATAAATCTTAGTAATATCATGATAATTTTGAAATAAATTATTGATTCAAAATCGGTGGGTTAAGTGGATTTGCCAAATGCAACTGGTGCCCGCAGGCGGAGTGACCATCCAGTGCTCATTTACAAAATGACTTTTACCATGCACCGGTTGCAGTGGAACAAAAACTTTACATGCACAAATCACGTTGCATGCAGTACACACATATTAACAATAACAATTAACTCAGCAGTACAACTGCATCAGGTTGTAGGTCATTCAGACAATATCATCAAAATATCAACTAGAAACATTCTATTTGGTATACTTTGTGCCCAGGACGCTAAAATCCTGACTAACATTGGTTCTGCCCTGTGCATGTAGGTTTTCAGCGCTACATGCACAGAAGAAAAGCCACATGCATAGTGCATGTGTGCACCCAAGTAAATCGAGCAATTGCACATCTCTCTGTCTTTGGCGTTTGGCAAGACTCCCTCATTTATAAGGTTCTGTGGGGGTTTCGCACTCCTCGCGCACAGTATAAGTCTTGTTTTCATTCCCAGCATATGCCGGGTTGGGGGTACCCCCAGTTCATAACATGGGTGGAAAGAGGCAAGTAGGTTAAATAAAGTGCCTGCCCAAGTGCACAACACAGTGGCGACGGCGGGGCTCGAACCCACAATCTTTGCTTGTAGCGAGTGCGATCCACTGTACACATGTGCCCCCTAGAGGACAAGGCTTTGCCCAGTTACTTATGGGGGCACAGTATACAAATACTGCCTATTACGAAACAATATGCTTATGCGCTCCTCAATGAATCCGTCATATCTTTGCCCCTGCCTAGCTAGAGCAATGGAAATTTGCAGGAGAGAATTTTGAATTCATGCTCTTGAAATAACTTCTTCTGAACCTAGATCGACAATGTTGTTTTTTTGCAAATTGATTTTTAGAAATTATGAAATTAGATCCCTTTGTAGATGTTATCAATAACATGCTCCTCTAAAAAAGCAGCGTGTTCGGAAGAAAGTAGCCACCTTGGTTAAATGATTAGATTATTAAACTTATACGTGCTAGGGACAAACTTAAATTATCAGCTATTAAATCAGGCAATGATCCTATTCAGTGGAATTCCGTGCTGCTAGAAATAAATGTAATGCTGTAATTCGCAAAAGTAAAAAAGATTTTTAAATAATAAAAGGTATTGCTGAAAAAATCACATTACGAAAACCGCTGGGAGCAACTTAGAAATGTATTCTTCTAAACCTAAACATTGAATTACTCCTGTCCTTAATACAGATGATGGACCTGTTAATAATCCTAAAGATATTGCGCAATTCACCTACTCTTATTTTGTTCCAGTAGGGCCTAACTAGCAGTAAAATTGACAGAACGACCTTCAACTGATATGTGTAATTATGTTTACTGCGATATGTATACTAATCCGACATTTTATTTTGTACAGTGACTGTGGTAATGTGTTTAAATATTTTCTTCATTACCGAATAATAAGGCTACAGAATGTGACGACTTCCTTCCAACCTTAAAATAGCTGCACCAGTTATCACACCTATTGTAACCTAGTTGGTTTAAATCCTCTTTCACCAGTTGCACTTTTCCAAACAGTTGGAAAAGGGCCCGTGTAAATTCCAGTTTTGAGACAGGAGGACCCTGCAGATCAGGCAAGTTAATAGGCCAATATCAATTCTTTCCTGTTATTTCTAAAGTTATTGAAAGGGCTTTATTTGACCACTTTCTACAAATAACTCATGATAATAATTAATTAGTAAAATCAGTCGGCTTGCGTCCATCATATCACCGTCACTGCCTACTAATGTTCACTACTACTGAAATTTGGTATAATCAATGATGAGGGTAAAATTATCGTCTTTGTAATGCTAGATCTCAGAAGCCGTCGACACTGTAAATCATGAAAATTCTCTTAAATAAACTTCAAATTATAATGGTGCTAAGTAAATATTCATTAATTGGTTTAATCTTATCTTGTATCCGTACTTCAATTCACGGTCTTGATTGTATATCATCCGATGTCAAAATACTTATCTGCGGTATGCTCACCAGGCTCAATAGATGCCTCGTGGTTTCTTAATTTATATTAATGATTTACCCAATCTGTTCCGCACCTGTAAAGGTTAATATGTAGCTGAATGAATACAGCTTTAGCTATGCATCAAACTCTCTTGATGACATTTGATGTATAACTAACGATCTTGATTCTCTTCACACTGGTTAATCAATAAACTTAGTGAAATTTAAATAAATTTAAATCTGAATTTATCATCATAGGTTCTAAACAAAGACTTAGTACGTTAAATTCAATTCATTTCCTAAAAGCATTCATATAATAATGTTAATTTAACCAAAGTACACGTAAATATCTTGGTTTCATCATAGATGAAATCTAATTGTATGAGATATTGATCATATCCGTAAGAGGAGGAGGCCTGAAAGATTATACATGGTACGAAAGTAAACCGATATGCCATGTAACATTCTTAAAAAAACCTTTTACATGCATTGTGCTACCACCCCATCTTGATTATTGTAACATAGTGTTGGGGAATTGCGGTCTCACTATTGCAAATTGTCTCCAAACAATTCAAAATCGGGCAGCTCGCATATTTGTGGTGCAAAAAGGGAAACACCCAGTGCTGATGTTCTCAATGAACTTAATTGGGCTTCCACTTGCAAATAGGCCAAGTTTTTAACTGCAATATCTTAACATATAAAGTCCTTTATAAACTGGCACCATTCTGTCTTAACTGAATCTTTTTCATTCAATAATAACAACTATAATTTTTCGCGAAAGTAAATACAATATTCACATTCCCGAACCAAGAACTGTTTATAAAAAATGCAGTATTCCTTACCGTGGTGCAGTGATGGAACAAATTAGATTATAAATTACAGAGATCATCGTTCTCTAAACATTTTTAAATCTAACCTTAAAAATATTGCAACCTAATGGCTCTTATAGGCTCACTTTTTCATTCAATTTTACCAATACTGCTGTTACATATGTCATTTACATTACCCAATTACACCATGCCAAGTTTTACATTTACCTGGTTTTAACCATGTTTGTTTATAGATTGTATATATTTTGCCTCCCGGCCTCAGTGAAAACAACTCTGTTGATGGGTGTTCCGTGAATAATAAAGCTTGATTGATTGATTGATTGATGTTGAAAATTCACCCTGTTTTTTCGAGCTCCTGGCCCGCAAATCGGTGTTTCACAGCGGTTCACTTATGTCGCCGGATCATACCGCCACGACGTTTTCTCATCCATTTTTTAAAATACAGTTCAAACAAATGAAAAATACGCCACATGAATGCACCAAAATCAATCTCTAGGGCATACCCGCCACAAACTACACAATTACGCTCAAATTCTTAGAGTTTATAGGAACTATATAGCGGTGTTGTACTTTCCACGGCAGAGGGATTTGTACTGTGCTCCCTTAGAACGCAACTGCATTTTTCACAAATCAAACATGTGACTCTTAATTATGCTAACAACAATTCCTTTGAGTTATCTTCCAATTTTCGTCTATAATGATACTTTTTAGATATAGCAATTTCAAGTACGGAACCAATTCCGATTTTTCTCCATTTTGGTTTACCACTTTACACATCTGAGTATGCCAGCAGCGTTCCGACATGACAAGATCGCCGAGTACAAGTTCTCAGTATAGAAGAAACACTAGGTTGAATGAACACTTTTGGGTGGTTTTTTTTAATCCCGTACGCCAGAAAAAATTTCATCAATTTGCTAATTGATTTGTTCTATAATTCACAAATAAATCAAGCCTCAAAGGAAGATATTTAGTATATATAATCATAGGCCTATAGGCCTCTGGCAGCGTAAAAATGCAAGATAATTCATAGGGGGGGTTGGAGGTGGTGGGAAGTCGTGCGACGGGATACTGCGTGATATAGACCAGGATCATTCATTTACTTTAAAATGTAACTTGAACGCATTTGAAGAGGCTTACCCCCCCACCCCCCCACCACCCACCACCCCCACCAAGGGAGGGGTTGCCAAATTGGTCTAACTGTAAAATGATCCCGGTTATGTTATGTTTTTTATGAGAAAAGTCAAGGATTTACACTCAATCAGAAAGAGACAATGCTTCAACAAAGATAACACAGTCGTGATACGTTAAACATCTCTCATAAACTCTGCAGGGCTTTATATTTTTAATAAATGATTCAATTTGAAAAACTTTCAAGGCGATAAAACAATTTAAATGAGCGCCAAAAAAGGTGCTTGTGAGGAGGAAAATTGCCGAACGCACATCTCTCGGGACGGACACTTGCGTTTTGGTTCCAAAGTCGCATTTGCGCCCCTCTTTCTCAAAACGAGTGAAAGTCAACGCGTAGAAAGCAAAACGGTTTCAGCAAGCGGCGGCATTATAAAGGGGCACAGTTACAAAATGATTGCCTATTGGAAAACAGCTTTATGCGCTCTCTGGATCCGTCATATCTTTGCCCTGCCTTAACTAGAGAGCAATGCAAATTTGCAGGAGAAGGAGAGAATTTGAAGTCTGCTCTTTAAAATATCTTCTTTTACCTAGATCGACGCATGCAGTAGTTTTTTGCAAATTAGATTTGAAAATTACCACCGGTACACCCTGTTTTTTAGATCCTGAGCCCCCGCAGAATCGGTGTTTTCACTGCGGTTCACTTATGTCGCCGTATCATACCGCCAAGCCGCTTCTAATCCATTTTTAAATAAAAGTAAATTATGAATGAATATGCACATGAATGACCCAAAAATTTCAAATTTCTTAGGGCAATACCAGCCACAAAACTACACAAATACGATTCAAAATTCGAGGTTTTATAGCAACTATAGCGGTGTTGCACCTTCGCGGCGGAGGGATTTTGTACGTGCTCCCTTATAAACGCTACTTGAATTTTTCACAAATCAAACACAATGGACTCTTAATTATGATAACAATCAATTTCTTGAGTTTATCTTCCAAATTTTTCGTCTATTAAATGAATACTTTTTTAGATATAGCAATTTCCAGTTACGGGAACCATTTCCGATTTTTCTCCATTTTACCACTTTACACAATCTATTCACACAGAAGTTTCCTCACATGCAAGATCGCCGATACATTCTCAGTATAGAAAAACTAGGTTGAATGAACACTTTTTTGTGTTTTTTTAATCCCGTACAGAAATTTCATCAATTTGCTAATTGATTTGTTCTATATTCAAATAAATCAAGCCTCAAGGAGTATTTAGTATAATCATAGGCCTATATGGCCTACTTGCGCGTAAAAATGCAAGATAAATTCAGGGGGTGTGAGGGGTGGGAGTGCGATGGGATACTCTGCGTGCTATAACCAGGATCATTCAATTTACTTTAAAATGTAACTGCACGCATTTTGAAGAGGCTTTTTTTTTTTTTTTTTTATTTATCTTATTTTTTTTTGTTTTTCTTGTTTACTTTTATATTTCCGTATTTTAGTTTATTTTGGTTTGTCGTGTATGATATATCGTAGGTGCTAGAGGAGTGTGGTTATGGTGGCTGACACCCCCACCCCGACCCGGGCGCGGACAACACCCAAGACCACCCACCCACCCCCCCACGTGGAGGTTTCCAAATTGGTCTAACTGTAAATGAATCCCTGTATGTTTTATTTTTTATGAAAAGTCAGGATTGTATACTCAATTCAGAAAGAGACAATTACTTCAACAAAATACACTTTTCGTGATTAGTTAAACCTCTCTCATAACTCTTGGGGCTTTATATTTTTA
Source organism: Ophioderma brevispina (assembly GCA_023653785.1). Classification (NCBI taxonomy): domain Eukaryota; kingdom Metazoa; phylum Echinodermata; class Ophiuroidea; order Amphilepidida; family Ophiodermatidae; genus Ophioderma; species Ophioderma brevispina. The sequence continues at coordinate 86,969 of JAMKCH010000624.1, forward strand.
ATATGATTCAATTGAAAAACTTCATAGCGATAAAACATTTTTAATGAGCGCCAAAAATGTGCTTGTGAGGAGGAAATTGCAGAACAGCACCATCTCTCGGGAACTTCGTTTTTGGTTTCCAAGTCGCCATTTTCCTCCCTCTTTCGCTCAAAGGAAAAACGCGTTGAAAGTCAACGCGTAAAAGCAAAACTGTTTCAGCAAGCGTGCATTATAAGGGGGCACGAGTACCAAATTATCTGCTATTGAAACACATGCTTTATGCGCCTCTTGTATCCGTTCCATTTTCTATTGCCCTCCTTAGCTAGAGTCAATTAAATTGCAGGAGAGAATTTGAATATGCTCTTTAAATATCTTCTTTGAACCTAGAATCGACAATGTCATTTTGTTGCAATTATGCATTTAAAAAATTACACGGTACACCCGTTTTTTTTAGCTCCTGAGCCCCGCAGAATCGGTGTTTCACGGCGGTTCATGCTTATGCGCCGGATCATACCGCCAAGACGCTTTCCTCATCCATTTTTTAAATAAAATTAAATATGATGAATTGCACATGAAGGACACGAAAAAAAAAAGCCATCTCTAGGGCCATACCCGCCACAAAACTACACAAATTACACCCAATCTAGGTTTTATAGGAACTATAGCGGTGTGGCACTTTTCGCGGCGGAGGGATTTTGTAACTTGTGCCCCTTAATGCCATTGACTTCCCTAAAGGGCCCAGGTGGTGGTGGCAATCCTAAAATTTATATGCTCGTTGGTTCAACACTTAAACCTGAAATCTCAACAAAAAGTCCGGAATTTTTTTAATATTTCTCCAAGCAAAAGTTCTTATCCAAAATTGTTTGGAGCTAAATCAACCTCCATTTATATAAAAAAAGGTTGGTTTTAGATATTTGTATTTGACATGACATGCTAGACCTTTTTGTATCTGATTTTGAGCATTGCAACAAAAAAATTATCGAGTTACAAAGTGCATCTTTTTTGCACTGTTTGAGTATCATGTTCAATCTGATTTGTGGGTGTCCCAGTCAACACCTCGTCCTCCCACCCCTTTTCCCCTTTACTAAATCTAAATTAAGAATTAAGCTCTCAGGTGGAGCAATAATTTGCGTTGAGAAACAGTTTTAACTCATCTACATCCCCAAATTAGAGTACATCGGAGGCAAAGTTTATATTTTTTATCATTATCCCAGTGAAATTTTAAAAGGGGGCTGGCCCAATTTAAAGGAATATGAAATTTTCATCTTAGTAGATGGCCTTCACTCCAAAACCCCTCTATAAAGTTCGCGCCGATTTTTAATCCGTTTTGATGCTAGAGCTTAGAAACGTGATTTTGTAGCCCCATAGAATACGGTGTAAAATTCAATATTGGTCCGACCAAAGGGCCCATTTTCACTCATAGCTTCCAAACCAAACATCCTTTGGCTCCTAAATTTTCACATGGTAAAATGAGAAAAAAATAGTAGCTTTCTTATGATACCTAAATGTTGACCAACTCGGGTAAAAATCTGGGGCGTCTGGGAACAAGGCTATTAGCGATCGGGCCTGGACCTCTAAGGCTCAAGATATATGTTTCTTTTTGATGTCATGAACACAAACACCTTCAAATGTGGTCAACCAATAAGACACACCATCCTATTGGCCAATTTAGATGTACCGTAATATTTTTTTTATCCTATCCAAACTTTGACCAATTTAAGGTGGTTGGCATTATTATTTGGTTTCTAAGGAGTACGCGCAAAGCCAATTTTAGTACCTCGTAGATGAGCGAGCGTCCATTCGTCTGCGATTTAGCGACGAGCGATTTTTTCCTCTGCGTTTACGCGAATTATAACACGTCCAAATTTCGTGTAGACTCTGCCTACAGGCCTTTTTAAAAAATGCGGGAAGTTACCTTCTTACATCACATTCACCTTACTGTCGGTATCTCGGATCGGAATACCAGAGCTGGTTTAGCAAGTACTGGGGGAGTAGGGTCGTCGCGCGTACTCATCGTTCGGACAAGGGAACAATAGGGCAATCGTTCAGTTGACTCCTTAACGACATACTCATAAAATGTCTCTAAACTCATGTGACTCCATGCCGGTCCCTACCAAATGCACAATTTTGGTTCAGATGATGGTTGGTCATGAATTAAATTATAAGGCTTCATTAGGCTTATAATTACCTTTTATAAGGGATATCCATGTTGATTAAAAAAAGAGAATTATAAAGATAATTAAAATCAAAATATCAAAGTTTCTACCTCGTTTTTGGTATATATTTAGCAAGACCTCCGAAAATTCCCCAAAATGAATCAATTGGGGTACCTAATTAACAACTAATTTACTACTTAATAATTACATTATTGGAACCTTAGTTTGTATCATGATTTAGATCTATATTCTAGGAAGTGTATGTTGCAATTTGAGCCCCACCAATGTTTCACTTCTCTAGTTATTTAAATTTTAATGGCGACCCATTTTCACACGTGTTTGTGTGTAATGTCTAGTCCCTAATTAAAACTAATTTACTAATTAATTATTAACATTATTGGACCCTTAGTTTGGGATCATGAGTTAGATCTATCATTCATGCAGTGTATGTGCACTTGAGCCCACAAGTGTTGTCACTTCTCTAGTTATTTAACTTATAGGCGGACCCTTTTTCACACGTTTTTGTGTGTATGTCTATGGCTCTCCCCCCCCCCCCTCCCCCCCCCCCCCCGCCGGCTTCCCCCCTTCCTGCTGAAGGTTTCAACCGTAACTCTCATAATATAATACTAATCCATCGGGCTAAAAGGTTTTTAGCAATAACTAGACATCAATTCTTTGACAAGTCAAATAGTTTAAGATAAATGGAATTAACTGAAAAAAAAAGTTGGAGTGTAACAAATCCCCCCATTTTAGTGTCACCCTTTCATGACCATACGGCCACATGCCTAGAATATACCTCTTTGGACGACACCCAAGTACTTTTGGTACTGGATCCCAAGAGCAGGGTGTAGCAGGAGTCACTTGTCGGGGGAGGGGGGGATGGAAATTCCTTACACATTTTGAGACAGATTTCCCCTGTTTGGAAGGTGGTTTTTGAGGCCGATTTTCCTGGTTTGAGGTGATAATTTCCCATTGAGGCAAAAGGCAAAAAAGGGCTGATTTAGCATGAGTTTCAAGCTTTTTCTTCCCATCAAGAGACTCTCTGGAGTGGCCCTGCCCCCACCCCCACCTCCTCCGTATAGCTATGCCCAGTGACCGATTCTTCGTATTTAAAGGTGCCTTTTTGTGATCCAACTTTCCTTCACTCATATTTAGGATAGTAAACTAGTAATTTAATTTAACATTAAAAAGAATTTTTAAAAATGTACACATTTATTCACAAAAATCGTGGTGGCACACAATAAAAATGAATTTGAGAATGAATATGACACAGGATTTAAAAAAAAAATCAATAAATTTTTGGAATATTATTGAATAAATCACAATTTCACGTTTACTATACCGATGTCTTACCTGCATAACCCCTCTGAAACTTCTGGCTATTTGCATAAGATGGAAAGCACCGTATAACATCAAAACGGCAATAGTGCGCCCAAATTTTGCAGTGATTTCCCTAAAGTCTTTGCAAGTGATTAAAAGCACTATTAATGTTCACATGGGGCAATGTCGTAGTTGTAGGAAATCCAGGGGTGTCATTTAGTATTCAAAGAAGCTCTTTAAAGTGTCAATTTCGGTTACCTTTAATCACAATACCGTGCCCCAGAGTTTCAAATTGCAGATCTATCTGCCCCGATGGAAACCGATCTGTAAGGTAATGTTGAGTGTGGTACAATTTTATATGTAAAAGGGAATATCTACAGCCAGTTAAAGGTGCTTGTTCCGATTTTTGTCTATCGTGTTCTCTACTTGTTATGAGAGCCTGACACTTGTACACGCTGACCATCAAGTACCGTGGGAAACAAACTTGCAGTTTTGATGCTAGATGTGATAATGCATAGTGCAACGTTCTATTCACTAGTTACCGTGCTAATATTGATGGTTAACCATTAAAACGGTAGTTTTTTTTATCTATATCTTGAGAAAGAAATGGATTTGAAAGCTGAAAATCTAGGATGACAATGAGAAAAATACAGTCTTTCATCTGATATCAAAATTGATATACTACTTTCGGGTAAATCAGGCGGTCCCAAAAGACGATCGGAACAAGCACCTTTAAACAAATTATTGTATTTTGGTATTTGTTTCATTTGTCATTATTGTCAAAATGTGCTGCAGTTACAGATGAACCTTAAAAATGTTTTAAAAAATAAAAATAAAAAAACAAAATTTGGATTGCCCATAAAACAACCTTTTGACACATAAAGGTACCAAAGTGTTATCTTCCTGTTGAAGCATTGGCAGTGCCAGAACATTTTTTGGAGGGGGGAGGTGGAGAGGACCAAGTGAATTTCTGAGAGGCAAAAAGTCATGAAATTAGCACAAAATTAGGCAATTTATTGTTGGGCCACAACATGTTTGGCTATAAAGATGTACTTGAAGAAGGCTGGTTGGTCAGTTGGCTGTACAGTACAGGTATATGTCTGAAGGGGGAGGCAGGAGAGCACGCACATTTATTTAGTTATTTGGGGGGAGGGAGTACCCTCTGCTCAGAAAGCTTGCCCCCCCCCACCAGCTCCCCTCCCTCAAATAAACTGAACGTTTGTACAGTGTCTATGGATGGAGAGGGACCCAAATTCGCCCCTCAGAAAATGCCTCGGCGCAGCACTCCTTTGCTCCCTCCCCATTTGCAAAGGTCTGGTTATGCCACTGTTTAGTTCACTCTTCCATCTGAACTTCAAACTGAGAGGTCTTCACAGAATACAGGTGATAAGGAGCATTGAAATCCGGCGTGAATCCTGGGGGCTTTAGTGGGTCTATGATCTATCTTGGGGTCTACCGAAGGGGAAACAAAAGAGAAGAAGAAAAATTAAAAATACTAAAGGGGAAACCTAAAATGATCACGGAGGGTAGTGGATGACAGTTATGGAACTTAAATTTCAGGCATTTAGCTGACAATGGCTCATCAAATCACTTTTTCAAGTGTTTGCTGGTATCAGGTTTTTATTTGTTGTTTCTGTGTGTTTTTTTCTGGATATTTCATTAACCCTATCACTACCAAACCCACTAGAACGCAATGAGCTGAGGTTAGGAAAATGCATTAAGTCCAAAAAGATGCGATGACGTCATCGTACCAACACTAATTTGGGCACGAAATCGCTGGCCGGGCCAGCGACTCCCTCATGGCTTGCCATCCCTGCTCATGGGAATGGTGCGCCGGAGGCCCCAGGTTCGAATCCCGCCACAGACGTCCGGTCTTCTTTAGCTTCTATCCCTTTACCCCTTCCCTTCCTCTCTGGAGATAGGCTAGAAACCAAAAGGACATTAGGGTTAAGGTACAGTTCCTTTTTTTTCCAGGTAAGAGGTACCCTAAAAGTTCAGCCCTTGTGGTTGTGACAAGAGAGAGAGAAATTGAGTGGCTTGAGTGAACTAAGCTTGAGTGGATCAGGCTTGAAGAAGCGTGATTCAAGGACGTGCACATTGAAACTTGTACACCAACACAAATCAGAATTTCAGACTGTACACTGTTTATGGTATGTCTTTATTGCATATCAAACTGACTTTTAAAAAAAAGTAGATTCTGAGAGGCTTCCATGCTTTGTGCAGAAGGGGGACATCCCCCTCCTGCAAAATGAAAACAAGTTTTCGTTTGCCAATTTTTTGCTGGTCGGACCTCAAGTGATCTGAAGGGTTTGACTTTGCTGCTGAATGCTGGTCAGATGTCTTTTATTGCTGATAACTGCTGGTCTGACATCATGTTAAAGGGGTCAGGTCGGGAATTATAGGTTAGTTGACATTTTTTTTCGTATTTTTATCAACATAATCGATTGATTGATTTGTCTACACTTCTGTAACTTGGATATGGTGGTATGCCAGGACCCTTTTGGTGCCTAACTATGCGGATTCAGCACATTTTCAGTGCGGATTTGGTGCAGACTATGCTAATTTATCGGTACCCGGAATTGCCAAATATCGCATGTGGAAATCAGGTTTTCTAAATATAGACTCTATATTGACCCATGACCAATGGGCCGTGTGTTCCATATACTGATGAGAGTGGAGATA